>AWUE01021524.1:0-15508 GCA_001974825.2 Corchorus olitorius
AAGAAACTAGTCATCACCTTCACGTGCGTTGCACGTGACCCAATATGTTAAAATCAAAATGAAAATTAAGATCTTAAGTATACGTACTAATTTTGCGTAAAGAATCATATTATTAGAGCTGGTAAAATTTGACCTGAGAGCGAGTACCCGACCTAGACCGCCTGAAACTAAACTTGATCCAACCTTATTTGAGAAAAAAAATCTGTCCAATCCTAAATCGAAATGACCCGAATCTTCAATCGTCCGAACCTGAAACGACCCGAACCCAAAATTACCTGAGTCCGATCAAACCCGAGAGATTAGCTCGAAATAGAATTAATTATATTTAAATGATCTGAATCTGGAAAGAGCCGAACCCGAAAATCTAAAGCTCAAACCTTAAATTATCCAAACCATATGACCTCGAAAAAGGCTCGAACCAGAATTGACCGACATTTGAGCCATCCAAACCTAGCCAAATCTGAAACTGAAAATTAACTGGACCTATATGACCTGAAATTTCCTTAACCCGAAACTGATCGAACCAAAATTCAACCCGACCTCCCATTTGCATATACATAGGGTTTTACTATTAAAGGAACAAAAGAAATTATTCCCCAGAAAGAAAAATATTAACAAGGTAAAATATAATGCACTTTATCTAGCAATAATTGAAATTAATTATAAGTTAAATAAAATAATAAATTATAATCACAATACATTAACTATCAAATAGAAAACTATCAAATATAAACAGGTTAATCACAATAACCTTTTAAATTAAAATAGTAAAAATAAAATGGTAAAAATAAAATAATTATAAAAATATTTAATTTAATTAAATGCAAATAGAGTTTTTAGTTGAATAAAATTGTATATTAAAAATTTTAATATATCCAAGTTTTTAATGAAAAATAGTAAAATGGTAAAAATAAAGTATTTATAAAGATATTAGATTTCATTAAATAAAAATAGAGTTTTTAGTAGAATAAACTATAATAGTTTAAGTAATGGCATTTAAGAAATATATTCGAAATTAAGGGTATAATGGGCGATTCAAAAGTTTTACAGGTGAACGTACTTTTTAATATAGTATAGATAGTTTTTAATTTAAAAAAATTAATCAAGAATATCAGTGTGTGTCAACTCTTAACCCGCTTATGAAATCCAAAACTTATATTAATAGTGTATTGTGTAATAATCTTTTAAAGAATAACAAATATGTAAATGTAACTTAGAATTAATTTGAATAAAATTTTCAAACCCACATGTGTAACACGTGACAAAATACTAGTATATAATATAAATGCCAATCTCAATTATATATCCAAACTGTATAATGTTAAATTTGCTAATGACTGCATACGAAAATGTTGGCCCTCTGCAAATATCACACTGGTATTTTTATCAATTGGGTCAGCAATGAAATCACATTACTAAGTCGAGTATTCCTATAAAATTCTTTATCTAGACTAGAAATAAGAACAAGAGCGTACACCGAAAGAAGGCCCAGGTCCAAACTCTTGGGTTGGCTCTGCAATCTCCTAAAAGGTGTAAAAGCTAGGCCCAATAAAAAACCTGGACTCGAGCTTTCTTCTTCAAGCTCTAGCTTTGCCCTACCTCGTAACTGTAACAAAAAAAAACCTGTAAACTTAAAAGCTCCCCTAAACAAGCGAAGCCGCCACTTCCGTCTCTCTCTGCCGCCAAAGAGACAGAAACCCCACAATTAAAACCCACTCCAAACCACCGATTTAACTCTCAAAACAGAAACATGTCAGCCAAGTGGAGAGCTATACAACACCGCCACCGTTACACATATAGCGCCGTCGTTTTCCCGCCTTCCTTTATTGATTCCTTAAACCAATCATCTCTCTCAGCCTCATCTCCAGCCTTCTACAATGAGCTTCAACATCTCATCTCTTTAAACTCAACTTATTCACAAGTTAACCATGTCAGAAAGGTGGCTTCTTCTTTCAATGAACTATTACTCAATGAAGGTGAGAAAAATGAGGCCTTGGTTTCAACTGCAGCAACTTTTTACTTGGAAGTTCTCTTTTTGGAAAATTCAGTGCCCCTGCATAAAACCCTCTTGTCAGTTTTGGCTAAAACCAAGGATGTTTTTCAGCCTCCTATTGGTGAGTGTTTCAGGTTACTTTGTAACGAGTATGGTTCGATGACTAATAAGAAGAAGCGTTTCTCTGTGTCACGTGTGGCTTTATCTGTAATGGGAATGCCCAAGTTGGGGTTTTTAGTTGATGTGGTTGAAGATTGTGCTGTTTTGGTTTGTTGGGATATTGTTTTGGGGTTGAAGAGTGTGGTTTTGGAGACTGAAGTGGGGGGTAGACCTTCTCCTATTGTTATGGAACAGTCTCAGGATGCTTTGTCTTGCTTGTATTACTTGTTTCAAAAGTTTCCGGGGAAATTTAAAGACTTGGGTAGTGGAGATTCTAATGTGATGGAGATGGCTTTGGGGGTTCTGATAAGTGTCTTGAAATCAATGGCATTCTCGAGGGACTGCTTTGTGGCGGCTGGTGTGAGCTTTTCCTCTGCTTTGCAAGTTAGTCTCAGTGATCAAGAGATTGGTTTGTTCATCATCGAAGGTATATTTGATCAGATTGTTAGTAGTAGTGAGGGTTCGTTAAGCAATGTTATTAGCAAAATTCCATATAAGAGTGATATTTGTGTTGACATACATAATATCTCTGACTTGAATAGGCTTTGCTTGATTAGAGGCATTCTTACTGCTGTTCCAAGGGTGGTTCTAAATACTCATTTTGTTGTTTCTAGGGACAGTTTTAATGATATTCAAGCTCATGGAAATGTTGCTTGTGCTGTAAAGACTATATTGTATGATGCGATTTTGCCTGAGCTATGTAATTACTGTGAGAACCCCACAGATAGCCATTTTAACTTTCATGCCTTAACTGTGATGCAAATTTGTTTGCAGCAGATTAAAACGTCTATGTTGGCTAACCTAACAATTGCATCTGAAAATTATAATCCATTACCAGAGGATATGGAGACTCGAATGCTGAGAATAATATGGAATAACTTGGAAGATCCTCTTAGTCAAACTGTCAAACAAGTTCATCTTATTTTTGACCTTTTTTTAGACATTCAGTCCTCTCTTTGTGGGACAGAGGGTAGTGAGCAAATAAAGTTCTTTTTACGAAAGATAGCTTCAGATCTTCTACGTTTAGGATCACGTTGTAAGGGGAGATATGTTCCTTTAGCTTTGTTGACCAAAAGATTTGGAGCGAGGACTATGTTGGATATGAGTCCTGACCTGCTGTTTGAAACGGTACAGGGATACACTGATGATGATGTTTGCTGTGCTGCCACATCGTTCCTGAAGTGTTTCCTTGAATACCTGCGTGATGAATGTTGGAGCAGTGATGGTATTGAAGGAGGGTATGCTCTTTACAGAAGACATTGTCTGCCCCCCCTTTTGTATGGTCTTGCTTCTGGAATTTCAAAGCTCCGTACAAATTTGAACACATATGCGCTTCCAATTTTGCTGGAAGTGGATGTTGATGGTATCTTTCCTCTGCTTGCATGTATATCCATTAGGCCAAGTGGGGTGGAAAATGAATACTTATATGCTGGGCTTGATTGCACAGACATGAAGCTAAGAGTAGAACAGAAAGTGGCCATATTAGTGTCGTTGCTTAAGGTTTCTCGCTCACTTGCTTTAATTGAAGGGGACATTGATTTTTGTGATGACTCTAAAATGTCTGAGACAGATGGTATGGTGGAAACCAAAGGCTTTAGTCCCTATGCACTAGTCTGCATAAAGGGGATAGAAGTTAGGATCCCTGTTAGGTGGCTTGTATTGGCGTTGACACACATTGATGAGTCACTTCGTGTAGATGCTGCGGAGTCTCTTTTCTTGAACCCTAAGACATCCAGTCTTCCTTCACATTTGGAACTCTCTCTAATGAAAAAGGCTGTGCCATTGAATATGAGGTCTTCTTCAACAGGATTTCAGATGAAGTGGAGCAGCTTATTCCGGAAGTTCTTTTCTCGCGTGCGTACTGCCTTGGAGAGGCAAGTTAAGCAGGGCAACTGGCAGCCTCACATGAACCATGAAAATAGTGAGTTGTGTCTGCATAAGGGGGCCGAGGAAAGTGTGGTTGGCAGATCAGTGGAGCTATTTAACTTTATGAGTTGGCTAAGTTGTTTTCTGTTTTTGTCGTGCTATCCTTCTGCTCCTTATAAGAGAAAAATAATGGCCATGGACCTTATGCTGGTGATGATCAATTTTTGGTCTGTCATACCTTCTTCTCAAGAAAGCACAGATTCTATTTCTCCTGAGAGCTCTCTTTCTCCTTACAATGTAGGAATTGCTTCACCCGACTCAACTTTTCTGTTAGTTGGATCCATAATTGATAGTTGGGACAGGCTGCGTGAGAGTTCTTTCCGCATATTGCTGCATTATCCCACTCCACTTCCTGGAATTTCAAATGAAGACATGGTCCAGAAAGTAATAGCATGGGCTAAAAAATTAGTTTGCAGTCCACGTGTGAGGGAGAGCGACGCTGGTGCTTTAACTTTACGGCTCTTATTTAGAAAGTATGTGTTGGACCTTGGGTGGAGACTCAGAGCTTCTGTTAATGTTGTTTGTTCCCATTCACAGTATGCCAGTAATGGGGATTATCAAAAATGTAAATCTTCAAATCCTGTAATTGAATATTTACAGTCACTTATTCATTGGTTGGATGTTGCTGTGGAGGAAGGTGAAAAGGATCTTGCTGAAGCATGCAAAAGTAGTTTTGTTCATGGTGTATTACTTACACTACGATATACTTTTGAGGAATTGGACTGGAATTCTGATGCAGTTTTATGTAGCATTTCAGAGATGAGACATGCATTGGAGAAACTCTTGGAGCTGGTTGTGCGAATAACTTCATTGGCCCTATGGGTTGTTTCTGCAGATGCATGGTACCTGCCTGAGGATATGGATGAGTTGGCAGATGGTGATACTTTCTTGTTGGATGAGCCTGATGAGGTAGATGTGGCTGTACCTTTGACAGAACAAGAAGACAAAAGCTCAAAATCCATTCGGGATGCAAGACCATCGGATCAGGTTGTTATGGTTGGTTGCTGGCTGGCTATGAAAGAGGTACTAAGCTTGTTTGTTGTGATGTTCCCTTTTTTTCTTTATTATGCTGTTGAAAATTATTTAATCATAAATTCTGCTCATTTCTGAAATTAAAGCTAAAGAAATTACCCTAGCTAATTTCCAGCTTCAATATCAAACACCCAAAATGAATCCCTGTTGTGCAATTTATATGAACCCCAAATTTATGGATTTCCTGGCTTAATAAATAACGATCATGGTAATAACAATAGAATTCTTCTTGTTTCCAGCTAAGTCTTCTTTTAGGGACCATTACAAGGAAAATACCTTTGCCAAGTGACAGTTGTTCAGGTTCATTAGAACCAGGACATCCCAGTTCTGATTCTTCTGATGCTTCAGCAGCACCAATATCTGAAGGAATGCTAGATCTAAAACAATTGGAGAAAATTGGGAACCATTTCTTGGAAGTTCTTTTGAAGATGAAACATAACGGTGCAATTGATAAGACAAGAGCAGGTTTTACAGCCCTTTGCAATCGTCTACTCTGTTCAAATGACCCAATGTAAGTTTCCTCTTTGTTCCTCAGCTGGTTTATTATGGTTTTATTAGTCATCTTCAACTTAGCATACCTGCAGTATGGTTTAGTTAGTCATCTTTTATTTAGCACATACCCGCACAACTTCATTCAAGTGCCAGCTAGCTTAGCTGGTATAAATTGTTGGTTTATCCTAGATTTAGGATTAAATCTTGCCTTGTCATGGAGATGGGGTTAAAGGAGACGGTTTATGCTTCTCTAGTTATTGATTTCTCTTTTTTGTAGGGGCAAAAAAAAGGAAAAGAGGGGGGAGAGAGATAATATTTCTCTATTCAAGTATCTTAATTAGTTCTGGTTCTTACAAAATAACCTGCAAATATACTGGTCCAATATTGGAACTTTTGTAAGATAAAAGATATATGTTGCAAGTCTATCTAATGGTGCCTTAGTTTGTCGGCTGTGTAAGCTGTGAATATATTTAATGGTGCCTTCTTTTGTAGGCTTTGTAAGCTGACAGAATCTTGGATGGAGCAGCTTATGGAGAGAACAGTTGCAAAAGGACAAACTGTTGATGATTTGCTAAGAAGAAGTGCAGGTATACCTGCAGCATTCACTGCTCTTTTCCTTGCAGAACCAAATGGTACTCCAAAGAAGCTCCTCTTGCGAGCACTGCGGTGGCTTATAGATGTAGCCAATGGATCATTGCTGGGTGCATCTGTAACCAATGGCACAAGTATTGCATGTCAGATTTCGTCAATGGAGTCTGGCCAACAAGCTGATTCAGCACTTGCAAACGGAATGCTTGGAACTGAGAGAACCTCAAAGATCAGAGATGAAGGTGTTGTTCCAACAGTGCATGCATTTAATGTCCTTAGAGCTGCTTTCAATGATGCTAATCTTGCTTCTGATACTTCTGGCTTTGCCGCTGAGGCTTTGATTGTTTCAATTCGCTCTTTTTCTTCGCCATACTGGGAGGTGCGGAACAGTGCTTGTCTGGCATACACTTCCTTGGTCCGTCGAATGATTGGGTTCCTTAATGTTCATAAACGGGAATCTGCACGACGTGCATTAACTGGGCTTGAATTTTTTCATAGGTAAAACTCCTCCATTTATCATCTCTTACTTTTTTGTAATTCATAATGGGTAACTATGTTTTGTAATTCATAATGGGTAACTATGTAAGCCTGCAATGATTTTGGAAACTATGTATTGTGAAGCTGGAAATTATATGTTGCCCACAATTAATTATAACTCAAGTCCCCTTCATTGGGTTACTAAATGAAATTCTGATCAGTGAAGGGCAGCATTTGCTGTTTTAGTAAGGGAGGGGGTGGGAGTAGGGTGCAAGCTATTTACTGCTTTAGTCGTGGGTATATTACATGCATTTTTCACAATTAAGTCCTAATAGGTAGAGGCCAAATATAAGAAGTCCTAATAGGTATGCTGTTGCCTTGCAAGTTGTGGTTGTCTTCAGTTTATGGAACTTTTGTTATGTGGCAAGAAAATTGATTACCAATTTTATAGTCGCATTTTGCATATTTTCAGACAGAGGATGGTAGAGATTCTATCTGTTCACAAATGGAGCAATATTATATTATTTTAACTAACTATTGATTAATTCTTATCCTGAAGGTATCCTTTGCTGCATCCGTTCCTGTCCAATGAACTCAAAGTTGCGACCGAGTTGCTTGGTGATGCTTTATCTGGGCGATCAGAATCCAACCTGGCAAAAGTTGTGCACCCAAGCTTGTGCCCCATGCTGATTCTTTTATCCAGGCTCAAGCCTTCAACAATTGCAAGTGAGACTGGGGATAACCTGGATCCTTTTCTCCTCATGCCATTTATTAGGAAGTGCTCAATCCAAAGCAATCTACGAGTCCGTATTCTTGCATCCCGAGCTTTGACAGGCCTGGTATCTAATGAGAAATTGCCAACTATTCTCTTTAAAATTGCTTCTGAATTGCCTCAAGCAGAGGACCAAATTATGGAAGCTCCTGCAGCATTAATCTCATTAGATTTAGCCAATGGAGCCCACCATACCTCCTTTAATTTACTTCATGGACTTCTGTTGCAATTAGGTTCTCTTGTTCATATAAATTGTAGAAATCTTGCTGATTTCTCAAAGAAGGATCAGATTCTTGGTAACTTGATAGAAGTTCTTGCAACGCGTACATGGATTGCTCGACCCAAAAGGTGTGCTTGCCCAATTCTTAATTGCTCTTTCCTGCAAGTTCTGGATCACATGCTTAGTGTTGCAAGATCATGTCATGTGAGCAAAAATTTGTTTGCAATTCGAAATCTACTTTTGGAATTATCTGCAGAATGCCTAGATGTAGAAGATGCTTATAGGCTGCCTTTTTATGATCCAACAATAGCTGAACTTCGTCAACAAGCAGCCAGATCTTATTTCAGTTGTCTGTTTCATGCACCTGATGAAGTGGGCGAAGAGATTCTTCAGATTCCACAAAGATCTCTGCCAAATTCAGTGTTGATGCAAATCTCTGAAGTGGAGAATGATGGATTCCTAGAAAGGTTGACTCGCTCTTTGTCAGATTCATCATATGAGGTTCGACTAGTAACTTTGAAGTGGCTGCTTAAGTTCTTGAAGTCTGGAGAATCTGGCAGCGAGATAAATTATCTTTCTAGCAGTGACATCAGAATCATTAAAAACTGGACAAAAGCTAATCTACATGCTTTGCTGATGAAGCTATTGGAATCGGAGAAGAATCATAGATGTACTTGTTACATTCTGAGGATTATTTTCACTTGGAACTTGCTGAAGTTTCAGGAACTAAGTGAAGGAAAGAGTGATGGAACACTTTATGTTGGTGCATTGGATTGTGATTCTGTGTTTCAGCTTTGGGACAGACTGATATCCTTGTACAAGCTCACACGCCATGCTAAAACACAAGAAGCACTCATCTGTTGCCTGGCAATATGTGTAAAGCAGTTTGCAAGGCTATTTAGTAGTTTTATTCTGACTGACAAGGGGCAGAATACTACTGGATATAATGTCACTGATCTGGCAGAAAGATCAGCTCGGTTTTATGAATGCATTGCCTTTTTTGTTAACCTAATTAAGCAGCATGGTTCCTCATCTGAGCCAGTAAACATGCGTAGGGCAGCAGCAGAATCTATGTTAGCATCTGGCTTATTGCAACAAGCTGAGGTAATTGCTTCCTTTGTGTTCAACCAGCAAATTTCTTCTAAAGTTTCATTTTCTTGTTTTGACCCGCAAGATGCTGTTAATTGTTATGCAAATCAAATTTTGGAGATGTGGTTCACATGTATCAAACTGCTCGAGGATGAAGATGATGGAATTAGACAAAGGCTTGCAATAGACATCCAGAAGTGTCTTTCCCCTAGAAGCTTAGGGACAATGTCCGACATATGTGGAGCTCCAACCCAAGTGGAAAAAGTTATTGAACTGAGTTTCAACCATCTGTCTTCCATTTTTGGCCATTGGATCGTATACTTTGATTATCTTTTGCAATGGGTACTAGATGCGGCAAACTATGTAATATCCCAAGGTGATCTTGTGAGACAGGTTTTTGACAAGGAAATTGATAATCATCATGAAGAGAAGCTGTTGATCAGTCAGATATGTTGTTCCCACTTGGAGAAGCTTCCAATTATGAAATCATGGGCAGGTGAATTGGACAAAGAAGAGGTAAAAAATTATCTAATTAATTGGAGAATGAGATTCCTTGATCAGTTGATAAATTTTGCTAAGGAACATATCAAGAAATTGGGAGTTGATTGGCTAGGTGGTGTTGGTAACCACAAGGATGCATTTTTACCACTCTATGCAAATTTGCTTGGATTTTATGCCCTCTCAAACTGTATCTCCAATTTGGAGGGCAAGGATGGTATGCCTCTACTTTCCGATGTTGTTGAACTCGGAAAAGCGATTGATCCATTTCTGAGGAACCCTTTGATCTCTAACCTCTATTTGTTAATAATTAGATCACATGAGAAGAATTTCGGTGCAACTACAGACAGCTTAGATACCAGTTTCAGAGATTGTATTTGGGAGGATTTTGATCCCTACTTCCTTATTAGATAGGATTGTACTTGTACAATAGCATCATAGATTATAACTGTGATTGAAGGTCTTGAGAACTATGGAGGCAAAGACAGCAAAATTTTTTTCTCCATTATAAAATATAAATTGTACCATAACACCAAGCCCTGCTATATTCTTTAATAAGAGTTTTAGTTTGTAAAGTTTAATGCCTGATGGAATAGAACTATCTTAGAGTTTTAGTTTCTATTCTTTAATAAGAGTTTTTTACCCTTTCTGATTCTGATAGCCCTTCTTGTTGTCATAGACAAATTTAAACCGTTCTCACAGCCTGCAGGAATTGACTAATTGAGCATTTTTGCGTACCTTAGGGTTCTATTTGAACAATTAACCTTATTTTTTATTAGGAAATGGAGACTGATTTGTCAGCGAAGCTTTCTGTGATATTTGGCAATCGAAATTGTGAGGAAGAATGCCACTCTTAACCAGTCCAGTAAGTAGAGATAGCCACTTCTGTTTCCAATATATCATAAGGTTTGATGAATTAAAACACAATACACTCTGCAAAGCTAAAATTCCATATCAACCCAATTTCCTACTTCATTCTCCTCGAATGAATATTTAATTCTAAGCCCCTATTGTGAATTGTGATGGCAACAATCCTCATTCTTTTCAGCAATTATACAGTTTTCTTCCCCATGAACATACACAAAACGGTAAAAGTTATTCTTGCTCATCACAAAGGAAATTTGGGTCCCCAAATCCCAATTTTTGTTACTGTCAAGCTTCAGCCATGAAATTGCTTCATCCTCATTGGCTCCCAATATATCACTTGAATAGTTTGCTTCTGCTATGCCTATGTGTGAAAAATCTTGTCTGTAAACCCGATCTCCTTATTTAACTCTACGAGGACAAGTTTGACGCTGCATTTGATAACTTTGTTGTCCTTGGTCACTTAATGGCAATCTGAGACCCTACAACAGCAGAAGCAATGGCAATGGCAATGGCAATGGCAATGGCAATCGCAGGCTTATAAGCAATGGAGTTTTCTCAAACAATTGGAATGCAGCAAATAACAGTGGAGGTTATAAACAAACTCAGAGAATACTCCTGACTTGTCTGATATTAGGGCCATAATACATATGACATGTAGTGGTTGCAAAGCAAAACGGATTCCAAAGATGGATCTTCTCCCATATAAGTCGAGACAGCAATTCTGTGGCACATACTTTACCAAAACATTGATCATCCTTCCTTTTGGTTAGATGAATGTCCTCTCATTGATAACTTTGTTGTCTGAACCAGTTTGTAGCTACATTTTTGCAATTAATTTATAAGCAATGCTTTTTTCTCCGAAATATACAAGAAATAGGGAAATACAGTAGAAAGAGATTTACTTATACTCTGGTCATGCTTTTATTATAGATACTAATATCCATTAAGAGTTCAGAAAAGATACAAGACATGGGATTCATAGTCTTACTATCACCATATGAACTTCCGCATTATCTCAAGAACTCATAGATCACATTCAAGATTTCCTTTAAATCCTGAGATACCTACAACCATGCTCACCAATTTATATATTATCATTTATCAGTACATGCATTCTATAAATACTAGTCTTTTGCCACGTGTTCCACACGTGGGATCAAATTTGATTAAAATTGATTTTAGGTTACATATTATATATAATATAAAATATAAGTTTTTAAACGATTAAAGTTTTCTAAATCCTTAAAAATGATTAGTATACATTTTTTTTTGTTATAAGTAACTTTGTTAACTTTATAGCAATAATAGAAGTTATCAAATTGACAGCAATTAATTACTGACAATAGATATTTTATCAAAAACATTATACATATACCAATAAATTCAGTAAATTTTTATTGTGAATAAATTTTGTAACAATTTCATCCAAGTTATAGCTTGACTGGTGAGTTTATAGTCCATGAACCATGAGGTATTGGTTCAAGTCCTAGTATATGGGTTTTATCCAAATTTATGTTAGTTTAGTAGTTTGTTTTTACGCTAGTTATTATTATAGTTTGTTGTTTGGTTTCTCATTTAGATGATTGGGCATAAATGAAATTAACTGATTATTATAATGAGATCTAAACTGAATATTGTATCCTCTTAAAAAAATTTGGTAACAATTTCGTCAACAATGGAGGCTATCAAATTTAGACTACAAAGTTACCTAAAAAGCTATGTAGTTATGAATAAAGTTTTAAATTTACCAACAAATCCAATAATATCTAATTATAAGTAATTTTGGTAATAATTTAATAAAAAATCGATTTTATCAAATTTACAATACTCAGTTGCTAAAAAAGTATTAAAGTTATATATGTACGTACCAACAAATTCATAAGCTTTCATTGTACCATTTGTCAAATCATTCCAAAATACAACATCTGAGCGTTGGTTTTACAAAAAACACATTCGGAAATGAAAATTCTCATGAACAATGTTTTGCGCACAAACATATAAAATCATGAAATTGAGGTTTTAGACTTTAAAGAAAACTTTATTTAACAAGCCCCTTTTTAATATGCTCTACTCACTACGAGACACAACATTATGTACATTGGTTTCGCAAAAAGCGCATTACGAGTGAACGTTTTTTAAAGAACAATGCTATGCATACAAGGCTAACTGTTCAAATAAGGGCCTAATGTTTGCCAAAATGCTCAAATAAGGGTCTGATCTTTTAATTTGGCCAAATAAGAGTCCAAATAAGAGCCTAAGGTTTGCCAAAATGCTCAAATAAGGGTCTGGCGTCGAAAATTCTCACGTGTCATCCAAACTGACGCCAGGCCCTTTTTTGAGCATTTTCGATAACGTTAGGCCCTTATTTGGTCAAATTAAAAGATTGGACCCTTATTTGAGCATTTTCGATAACGTTAGGCCCGTATTTGTCCTAATTAAAAGATCGGGCCCTTATTTGAACATTTTAACAAACGTTAGACCCTTATTTGAGCAATTAGCATGCATATAAACATGCAAAATCGTGAAGTTAAGGGGCTTGTTGAAAAAATAGATCACTGAACTATAAAAAAAATCTTAAATAAGCCATAAACTTCAATTTAGGTTACATATTATATAATATATAATTATAAAAAATCCAATTTTGGCCAGATAACCCCTTCTTCCATTAGAAAAAAACCACGCCAGCATGCTACGTGGCTTGAAAATGCCACGTTAGTTTAGGTAAATTATTTGAAAATGAAAAAAAATTAAAATGAATGCCAGCATGAAAAATTTTTTCTGAAAATGACTTCAGAATTTTTTTAATTTTTTTTTCAAAAAATTTACCCTAAACTGACGTGGCATGTTAACGTGGCTTGTTCTCACAGTAGAAGAGCTTATCTGACCAAATTTAAGAGTTCATGGGTGCAATTGCTCAAAATTTTAAGCTTAAGGGCTTATTTAGCCGTTTACAGAAAGTTCAAGGGTGAAATAGTATATTAAGCTTTAGGCTTTGAAGAAAGCTTTGTTTGGCAAGCCAATTTTTCAATAAGTTCAACTCACTATGAGACACGACATTTAAGGGTTGGTTTTGCAAATAATATTAGTGCATTCCGAATGTGTTTTTGAAAAGCATTTGGAAAGATTGTTTTTTAAAGAATAATTATTTGCACATAAACAAAATGTCGAAGTTGAGGTTTTTAGGTTTTTTAGAAATTTTTATTTTGCAAGTCTACTTTTTAATGAGCTCTGAAACACGAGATTTAAGCGTATCTTTCATTTTACTTAATTTTAATAATTATATATTAAAATTCATTTCATTAATAATAGAGGTATAAAAAATATCTTATACATATAATAAATTTAGTAAGTGTTCATTATAAGTATTATTCTGACTAATTCATAAATAATTGAGATTTTCACATTTTACATTTACTGATTTACAATACCAAGTTACTGAAAAAACTATACATCAAGGCTATCAAAATAGTAACAAATTTAGTAAACTATCATATATATACTATAAATTATTTTTAGTGACTATGGAAATTAGTTAAAGGCCAAATAGAGAATTAATGTGGTGCCTCCTTTTGGCTTTTTTTGGTCTTTTCTCACTTTTTGGGTGACTTAAAAAGGCCCTCGATGAATTTCCTCCCTTACTTTTTCCTGCTGCCCTTTTTTTGTAATTTACTATTTTTATATTTATGATTAAGTGTGTTTTAATTACATATTAATTGTGTGTGGATATTAGGATTTACCGGTTCAACTCCTCTGCCGGAATTCCAAAGGATTGGTACTATAAATGTATCTGCAATAATGATTGATTCATGGGTAAACTATTGACATTTCAGTTCTGTTTTCCTTTCGTCTTCATTTCTATTTGGGTGGTTTTCTTCTTCCCTAACATTTCTTTGAATTGGTTTCACATGGACTCCGTTCTGTTTCCTAAAATTTCCAGGTGGACGTTGATAAGATCCTTCTATTTAATTTAGCAGTGCCTTAGGATAGCATAACCTAAAGTGGGGAGCTTTCACTTCTCACCACAAAATTTTGAGGTAAATCTGGATTTATTTGTTGATAATATTATTTGATATTTAAATTTAACATTTCCTTATTCCTCTTTTATTTACAAAAAGTTTTTTTTATTTATCATTCGATTTCCTTTTTATTAAGGATTCTATTAGTTGTTTATGTTTAGTATATTTCCACATTTCAAAAAACATAGTTAGCCAATGCTAAGTACACTCATTTTGTGATGCATTGTGTAAATTACATATGCTCCTGCAAATTATCTCAACTAATTCAATTTTCCAACGACAACTATACATGCTCCTTAAGTACAAAAAATTAGGTCTTCCTTATGCAGAAGCCAAATTCTTCCACCTACCCGAGTTCATTAATTTAACAATTACAATCAAGATTAAAAAATGACTGCAACGTACTATGTTTTTTTAGATAATCAACATATATTTCAAGCAACAATTAATATTAGCTTTATTTTGATTAATTATCTAGAGATGGAGGAGTAGAATATTAGATTTATTTTGATGAATTACTTAGAGACGGAGTAGAATTTAGGTAATGCACTTTTAGAATGAAAGAGAGGTCATGTGTTTTGCTTTATATATGCGAATTATTTGTTTCGATGTATGAGTTTTTCCTAACTGATTAACTTACAGCCAATGCAATATCTTTTTACTAACAACTTAAACAACTGCAAAAAAATATTATCTATACTATATATAAAAGTACGAGTTTTGTAAAACTTTTGAATCACCTATTATATCCTTATTTTTCGTATATATTTGTCCATTATACCCATATTTTTCGAATATATTTCTTAAATACCATTGTTTAAACTTTTATAGTTTTACTCAACTAAAAACTCTATTTTTATTTAATTAAATCTAATATCCTTATAACTATTTAATTATACTTTTATATTTATCTCAAAAAAAAATTATACTTTTATATTAGAATTTTTAAATATAGTTTTATAGTTTTACTCAAATAAAAACTCTATTTTTTATTTATATACCTATTTTTTTTACCATTTTACTAATTTATTTAATTAAAAAACTTAGATATATTACAATTTTTAAAAATATTCCTTAAATAAAATTGTTTAAATTTTACAATTTTCTTTATAAATAAACTTTTACAGTTATTCTACTAAAAACTTTATTTTTATTTAATTAAATTCAATATTTTTTATAAATATTTTATTTTTACCATTTTAATTTTAAAAAATTGGAGGCTTTTTGGTAGGTTTGGAGTTTGGACCCATTTCAATTATAATATAAACTAATAAAAGTATTATTATCAAGTTTAAAAGTTAAAAAGAAGGTGCCTAATAATTAATTATTCATATTTTTTAAAACTAATTAAGTTAAAAATTTATTTAAAATTTAATTAT
>AWUE01021526.1:0-56412 GCA_001974825.2 Corchorus olitorius
CACTCTTTGATTGTGGACTTCTAGGACGCACCAAATGTTCCATTGGGTGAATGGGTGGAGGATACTCAACTTTTGCTCTCGGATTCTTGAGCCTCAATGCAATTGAATGTGGTGACAATGGCTTGGTGCGCTGAAAACCCAAAGGTTTTGGCTTAGGATCAACATAGCCATACCTTTTCACTTTGGTGGTGAGGTAACCAGCTCTATTTTTGGACTTTGGTGTGTCGGCATTGGTATTCTCTATCACCGAATCTATCACCTTTGTTGTTGCATTTTCACCATCTTTTTCAATAGCTACACCTTTGGCCTTTTCTTCCTTTGTCAAACGGCCATTTTCAGGGAGGTTGATTGACACCACATGGATCGGTGCGGGAAAAGGATCCTTGTCAACCTGCATCTCCTTTTTAGGTGCTTCAGGAAATTTGAGATAACCTTTTTCAATTTTTTCTTGCACCACCTTTCTGAAGACGGTGCAGGTATTGGTGGAATGTGTCCACGAATCATGATATTTGCAATAATCTTTGTCTTTGATTTCATCATGTGGAGGTATGACATGACCTGGAGGAAGTTTGATCATTCCTGACTCATGCAAGAAATCAAAAATATCGTTAGACTTTGAAACATCAAATGAGTAAGTGCGGCTCCCGTCATATGGCTTCTTTTCGGCTTGTTGCTGATATATCTTGGCGAATCTTTGCTGAGTTTGAGGATGTGTAACTCCAGCTTTCACCAAGGATGGGCATTCAATAGGGCGATCTACTTTCACCACCTCTGCTACACTAAGTTCATAGTTTGGCTCCTGGTAGTAGGTGCCATAAGATGAACTTCTCCTTTCTGCCTCCTCTCGGAGTAGAGTTTCGTATCTAGCAACTTTGGTTGACATTTCATAAAAGTCTCTGAAATCAACTCCCTCAAACTTCTTTCGAAGTTCAAGATCTAAGCCATTATGTGCGAGGTGCACGAATTCCGCCTCTGAAAGTGGGGTGCGGCATCTGTTTCTCAACTTCTTGAATCTAGCAAGGTAGTCCTCCGCGGATTCTCCTTTTCTTTGGTATAAGCGAGAATGATCACCCACTGAAATTTCAGGTTCAGTTCTGTAGAACTGAGTGTGGAAAGCTCTCTCCATTTCCTCCCACGTTCTAACGGAGTTAGGTGGGAGATTGATGTACCAGGTAAATGCAGAACCAGTAATGGATTGAGGGAAAAGTCGTAACTTGTGGAAACCAGAACTTGCTTCTCCGCACTGGATGGTGAAGCGAGCAATATGCTCCAAAGTGGAGTGCTCACCAGAGATGCCCGAAAAGCAGGGATTGAACTCAGGGATTTTATATCCTCTTGGAAAAGGATGTAGCCGATCATACTCCTCTGGATATGGAGCTTGGAAAGTAGGACGGCTCATTCTCCTGAATCCAGGACCAACAATGTCTTGTATCATCTCAGCAATCTGGTTTCTATTGAGTTGCGGAGGAAAAACCTCCTAAGGTGGTGCGACAGGCACTTGAGGTGGAAGTGCAGCATGTGGTAGTACAACATTACGAAGTGCGGCTTGGCGATATGCAGCATTGCCATTCCTTGCACCGTTTCCGTTGTTGTTCACACCATTGTTGTTTGCACCATTCACCCTAGCATGGGGTGGCACGTAAGCAACATTTCTTGCCTCAACTTGATTCATTTCGCCAAGGTTGTCGGCAATCACTTCATCAAGAGGCATCATATGGTTGATTTGGCGTCCAGGAGCATTCTCCGCACCAAGATCATTTTGAACAGCACCATTTCTCATGGGTGGAAGATTTTGGTTATCCACACCGTTGTTGATGGCATTATTCACACCATTCACTTGATTTGCATTGTTCACACCATGATGGAGAGGTGGTGCAGGCAACTCTTCTTGTTGTCGCACCAGCACCAAAGGTTGGTTTTGCCCCCCAAGTGCGGCGTTCAATCTAGCAAAACTTTGGGCACTTTGTCGAGATTCGGCCTTTGTTTGGGCCAATTCTAGCGCCACTTTGTCCGCATTATTGTCCATTTTCTCGATGGCCTGCGTCAAAGCACGAATCGCAAGCCATAACTCAAGACTTGTTTGGTGCGGAGACAGCTGCACCAAGGGTGGGTCGGCCACACCATTCTTTCCACCAGATCCTTGGCCTTCAAGGAGGGCCAAGCCGTGGTTAGATGGGTCCTGTGGCTTCTTCCCATTTGCTTCCTTGTCCGACATCACTAGTGCAGCAAATAAACAAAGAAAACGAAAAATAAAGGGAAGAAGAGGAGAATGAAAAATAACGCATAAAAGAAAAAAGTTAAGAGAACAAGAAAATAAAACCTTTTTAACAGCACCGAGATGAGATCTAAATCCTTGTGGTCCCACTGGGCGTGCCAAAAAGAGATGTTCGCGCCAAAAAATCTCTTTGGAGTTCTTGGTGAAAGGGTACCGAGCGTGCCAATCAATTTTGTCAAAAAATTGATAAAAAGTGCGGTGAAAATTAAAAAATCAATTTTGTCTTAAAAATTGAGAAAAAGATGCAAGTAAAAATAAAAGTTCAATTTTGTAGTAAAAATTGATAAAAAGTGCAGTGAAAAGTAAAGGATTGCTTGGAGTGCAGCAAACATAAAAATAAACCAAACGAGTTGCGGATCCTGAATCAAAGTCACACAAACGTGTTTAAATCATTGATTCCAGATTCAGAAAACATAAAAAGGATTGCTGTAAAAAAGGATATTTTCTTGATTCATGAAAGGAAAAATAACAAGGTTTTGTTATTTGATTGCAAATGAAAAGTAAATACAAGAGACTTCTTGTAAGAACAAGATTGATAATAATAAAAATAAAATCAAGTGAAGAACTTGATGAACAATATTGAGAAATAAAGATGAAAGCTCTGAGGCTTGTGGGAAAAATGATAAAAGAAGCACTGGGCTTGATTGATTTGCACTGGGCAAGTATTTTACTCTGAGGAGAGGTTTTTTGAGAGGTTGTTGGAGGCTATTTTCGTTAGAGGCTGCTCTCTTTATATAGGGGCCGGCCTCCTAGGGTTAGATGCAATCCGACGGTCCAGATTAACTCCCTCTTGATTCTGCATTATCTTCTGAATTTAATTCCTGATGTAAATCCCTTTAATTAAGGAAAATTCCACCAAAACAGCCAAGAGAAAGTCCACCACGTTTTTGCCTCTTAATTGTGATTTAATTACTGAATTTTGAATTAAATTGGCTCCAAAAGTCTCGGTGCAGCAAGCAGGGGTGGAAAACCAAGTGCGGAGGAGCCAAATGGTGCTGAAACGGATTCCAAATGCCATGAAACTTTAAACTTGATCAATTGGACATGGGATTAGGCTAAATATCATATCACCATGATCATATGACAAAATCATGAAAAATCGATTAAGGCAATGGCTTAAACCGAGCTAATTTAGCCATACTGTCCTTAATTGAATAAAAGTGAAAAGTTATGAAAATGGACAAACATGGCTAAATTCCTCCAAATAGCATCAATATTACATGAAAACCAAGTTATTGTGCCAATTGGTGAAATCGCCATACAAAAAATGTCTCGGGATAGGATTCTGTCCTTAATTGCACAAAATGCAAGTTTTCTTCCGGGCTCGGAATGAGCTGAAATTTGGACAGAGTGTTCTTCATAATATTTGGAACAACTTTAATAAAAGACATGTTGCCAAATTCATTCATCTTCAACCTCAATTTCGAAACCCTAATCCCATCGTCCTTAATTGAAAACTTGTAAAAAGTTTAACCCGGGAGGGCCCAAATCCGGTTTTAATGGCCTAGACCGGTCAAACCCAATTTTTGGAGTAAAATGGGGCGGTCCTGCTGTTTGAAATCATTTAATTCATTTAATTTCATAATTTCCATAATTTCCTTAATTTCCTAATTTGGGAGTAATTAAGGAAATTAAATCAATATTCAACTCTTTCCTTGTTGAATTTGGCCTAGGGTGGACTAAATCCAACCATCCATAGGACTTTAGAGGATTAAATCGTGGCCATCCATTTTGAGCAATTACATGATTACCCTGGGTGTAAATCATGGTATAAACAGTTACATTCATGAAAGTAGTGGTTTGATTCTCATTGAATGTTTGAGGGGATAGAGAGATATATTTAATTGTTATAAGATTTTTGAATATTATATCCTCCTTCAAACTCCTTAAAAAAAGTTACGAAATTTGGAAAAAAACAAGTTACTCGAAAGAAATTTGGAGGTAGGTTTGGGTAAGTTTACAATGCTGTGATAAAATTGATGACAAATTGACATTACAAGTTTCAACCTGGGCTTTGTGCATTGATGTTGTGATAGCCAAAAAAACATATTCTAAATTTCCAAGACTACTCCCAGTGAAGGGGATTAAATGGTGCTCCATTTATTTACTATCTGTGTTGTTTTGGTTGTAATTCCAATTGGACATTGCAATAGCAAACCGTTGCCTCCGAACAACAATTCACCCATCTCATTGTTGATAGTTTGTGGCTATAACGCTACATATACCTTCAATTAGCTATATATATAGTTAAAACTCTTTGAGGATTTAAATTTTAGTTCTTATTAGAGTTCGGACTTCTCAATTTCTTTTTAATCAATATATATCCATTATCAAGAGATAGAAAAATGAAATGGAGGCCATGCTAAAGAAATTCAACCTCATTCGAGCTGGCAGCTTTGCAAATTGTCTGAATGATTCATTAGTAATTTCAGTGTATTCTTAATTAAATTAAATTTTCTAAGAACTGAAGCTCAAAGTTGTTTATTAAATCTACATACTAAAACCGATATGTATCCATATTTTTCAACTACCCCACTAAACACAGTAGGTCCATATGTATAGCATTCATTCCATTCAATCCTCCTCTTTTCAAATCCTCAAAATTTCAATTTAATAATCTGATAGGAGTAAATATAACGGAACAGATCAGGGAAGAAGATTGAGAAAGAACTTCCTCCGAGATTAATTCCCAATATGACTATTGCTAGCCATTTACAGAAACAGAAAGTTAGGAGAAAATAGAGAGGATTTTTATTAATATTCAAAAGTTGTTTACAATTGGTTAGAGTTAACCTTTTATAGTCTAAGGTTACTCAGGAATTAACAACAATGAAAATAGCTAATAACAAGGGTAACAGAATCATAATTTTTCTCTAACAACCCAGCTGCTTGATCCGCTTTTCTTGCTATTTGAATCTGTAAAATCTTCATGCTTCGCACGTGTATTCTCAAAACGACCTCCATTACTTGCGTATCAACAAAACGGCATCCATTGCTGCGTGTTATCATTCCTATATCTCCAAACGACATCCACTGCTGCGTATAATCAAAACTCAGCCATTTACTGCGTATCAATACCCCCCCCCCCATTAGTTGAGCCTTGTCCCCAAGGCGATGCTGAAATATCAAAGTTGGGAAACTTTTGCTGCAGATCATAAGCAAATTCCCATGTAGCATCCTCTGGAAATGATCCACTCCAATGCACTAGCAGCTGTGTTACTGCCCTGTTTTGGCGCTTCACTGTTATTCTTTCCAAAATTGCATAAGGCTCCATCTTCAGAGGTTCTCCTGGAGTAGGCAGTAAGGTTCCCACACAGTGCTTGCTACCCAGTTTAGGCTTCAGCTGTGAGACATGAAAAACATTGTGTATTTGAGAGTTGACTGGCAGCTCGAGCTTGTATGCGACTTTTCCCACCTTGTCCAACACTCTGTAAGGACCATAGTATCTTGGAGAAAGCTTGTGATGATGCTTATCTGTCAAGGAAGTCTGCCTGTAAGGTTGTAACCTCAAGTAAACCCAATCTCCAGCAACAAATTCCCTCTCACTCCTGTGTTTGTCAGCTTGGTGTTTCATTCGAGATTGTGCTGCTTGCAAATGATGCTTTAATAGCTTCTGCATTTCTTTTCGTGCCTGCAAGCTAGTGTCGACACTATCCACTGTTGCACTTTGTGGAATATATGGCAAATGAATAGGTGGTGGATAGCCATAAAGAGCTTCAAAAGGAGTTGTTCTTATAGAAGTATGGTATTTAGTATTATACCACCACTCTGCAAGGGGCAACCATTTACTCCAACTCTTTGGGTTATCTCCTGCAGTGTATCTCAAATAAGTCTCTAAAACTCTGTTGACCACTTCACTTTGCCCATCACTCTGGGGATGATAAGCAGTAGTAAGATTTAAGGCTACTCCTTGCAAGTTGAAAAGCTCCTGCCAAAACTGACTAGTAAATATACTATCTCTGTCATTGATGATGGCCTCTGGCAATCCATGTAGTTTGAAAACAGTATCCATAAACTGTTGAGCTACTGAGATGGCTGTAAAAGGATGAGATAAACTCATGAAATGAGCATATTTGAAGTATCTGTCAACCACAACCAAGATCACTGATTTTCCAGCAGATAAGGGCAATCCTTCAATGAAGTCAATAGTGATCTGCTTCCAAGCCCCTTCTGGTATTGGGATCGGCTGTAACAACCCTGGAGTAGCTATAGTCTCATATTTATTCAGCAGACACACATGGCATTCTCCCACAAACTGCCGTACTTGCTTTTCTAATCCCTTCCAGTAAAATACTGCTGAGATCCTCTTGATCATAGCCAAAACTCCAGAATGGCCTCCCAGGGCTCCTTCATGAAACAGTTTCATGATCTTCATCTTAAGAGCATCATTGTTGCCTATCACAACTTTGCCTTTTCTCTTGAGTTGCTGGTACTGCCAGGTATAGGGTGAATTCAGTAAGTGTCCTGAGTTTAGCTACTGTATTATAGTTTGTATATTCCCATCATCAGCCCAAGATTGTTGTATTTCTGCCCATAGTTCAGTGGAAACTGCAGAAATGGCCATCAAGGTGAGTTCATGAGCTTGCACTCGAGAAAGAGCATCTGCAGCTATATTCTCCTTGCCCTTTCTGTATACTATTTCATAGTCAAACCCCATGAGTTTGGTGAGCCAAGCATGCTGACTAGAGCTTGTTATCTTCTGCTATAATAGATATTTTAAGCTGCTATGGTCTGTTCTGATGATGAAGTGTCGCCCTTGAAGGTAATGGTGCCATTTAGTAGTAGCATAGACTATAGCCAGCAGTTCCCTTTCATATGTGGAAAGAGCCTGATGTTGAGGCCCGAGTGTCTTGCTGATAAATGCCAATGGATGGCCTTCCTGCATCAGCACAGCTCCGATGGCAAAGCCTGAAGCATCAGTTTCCACAACAAAAGTTTTGGTGAAGTCAGGGAGTGCCAACACTGGTGGATTTGTCATAGTTCTCTTGAGCTCATTAAAAGTTGTTGTGGCTGTATCATTCCACTCGAATCCATCTTTCTTGAGTAGGTCATGTAAGGGCCTGCAAATGACTCCATATCTTTGTACAAATCTTCTGTAGTACCCTGTCAACCCTAAGAAACCTCTGAGCTCAGTCACATTTTTGGGTATTGGCCAATTAACTATAGCAGCAATCTTCCTGGGGTCTGTTTCCACACCCTTAACAGTCATGAAATGTCCCAAATACTCCACCCTGTATTGAGCAAAAGAACATTTACTTCTTTTAGCAAACAAAGAGTGTTGCCTCAAAAGATCAAAAGTAATCTATAGATGAATCAGATGATCAGCCAAGGTTTTGCTATAGATCAGGATGTCATCAAAGAATACTAAAATAAACTTTCTGAGATGTTGCCTGAAAACATCATTCATGAGCCCTTGAAAAGTGGAAGGAGCATTTGTTAGGCCAAAAGGCATAACCAGAAATTCATAATGCCCATCATGAGTTTTGAAGGCAGTTTTGTGTACATCAGGTGGATACATTCTGATTTGGTGGTATCCTGATCTGAGATCAACCTTTGAAAACCAAACTGCACCATGTAACTCATCCAAAAGTTCATCTATCACAGGTATGGGATATTTATCCTTAACTGTTTGGTTGTTAAGAGCCCTGTAATCAATACACATCCTCCATGAGCCATCTTTCTTCTTAACCAACACCACAGGAAAAGAAAAAGGGCTATTGCTTGGTTGTATAACTCCAGCCTGAAGAATTTCTTGAACCATTTTTTCAATAACATCTTTCTGACAAGCAGAATGGCGATAGGGTCTGAGATTAATAGTTGTAACCCCATCCTTCAAAGGTATTTTGTGATCCTGGGATCTATGTAGAGGTAAAGCTTTTGGTTCTTCAAATACATCCTCATACTTTCCCAATAATTCCTGTATAGAATCTGGAATATGTTCAGCTTCCTCAGATTGTAAAGTCAAATTATTCAACTCTGCACTAACTTCTTTATGAACTAGAATGCAGTTGATCTGTATCAAAGAGCACTCCCCTCCTTGGGTGATGGCTTTATCCATAGCTTTACTTCCCACTGTTTTGAACTTTCGAGCCATATTTCCACCTCTCAATACAAATTTCCTTCCATTGATTGCAAATTCCATTCGCAATTCTTTAAAGTTCCAGTTAATGTCTCCTAAAGTCTCCAGCCACTGTACACCAAGCACCATGTCACAACTTCCCAGTGGCAGTAGCAACACATCTGTGACAAAGGAAGATCCCTGTAATGTCCAGGTTAGGTTCTTGCAGGCTGCTACACAAGCCAAACTATTTCCATTGGCTACATCCACCTTCATGGGTTTCACCTGGATGACTTTACATCCCAATTTCTTAGCAACATTGACATCTAAGAAATTGTGTGTGCTACCAGAGTCTATCAGTATGTGTAAGGGTCGTTTTCCCACAAAGACAGTGACCCTCATAGTCTTAAATCCTTCTGTAACTGCACCAATGAGAGCATGCATTGAGATTTGAGGAATGATGTCATCAGCATCACCATCCAGCTCATCTAAAGCTTCCAGTTCCTGTGGTTCTTCCTCAAGCTCAATTAGGTACAATTGTCTTTTACTGCATCTATGCCCAGGAACAAACTTATCATCACACCAAAAACACAAACCCTTAGCTCGTTTTTCATCTAGCTCAGCACTGCTCCTAACCCTTCCCTTATTGGTGAGATTAGGCTTGGAAGAAGCTGCATGACTAGTGTGAGTTGTGGTGGGCAAGGCAGGTAGTGTCTTCTTCTCATATGGGTGTGTTCCCAATACAGAAGGCTGTCTTCTAAAGTTTAACTCACTACGCATAGAATGAATAGTATATTCTTGTAATCGAGCTAAGCTTACTGCATGATGCATAGTTTTCGGCATAAACATTCTTACAGCTTGTTCAATGGTAGGTTTAAGTCCACACAAGAAGAAATCAATAGCATATTCTTCAGTAATCCTGACCCTACTCAACAGATACTCAAACTTCTTATAGTATTCCAGCACCGTACCTGTTTGTTTTAATGCCGGGAGCTCGGCCATCGGACTCTGGAAAAGATTGTCACCAAATCGAGATTCCAAAGCTTCTACATATTCTTCCCATGTTAAATCACCTCCTCGATCAGTGTATAGTACAATATTTTGTTGCCATACGAGTGCCTCTCCTTCCAAATTCAATGAAGCCATTTTGACTCTGAAATCTGCAGGTGTCTGATCAAGATCAAAAAACTGTTTGCATCGCATGAGCCAACCAGACAAGTTATTGCCATCGAATATAGGAAACTCTAGCCTTGTCTGTCGAGTGTTGAAGTGCTGCTGGCGATAGTTGCCACCTCCACCGCCACCATGAGCAGCCACTGCTAAAGATGACTCAAGAGCTTGTAGGTGAGTCATAATCTGACCTTGCTGTAAATTTAGCGCAGTTTTGTCATTTCGCAGGGAAGCCACTGTTTGATTCTGATTCAGCTCCTGATTCTGAAGCATTTGCTCCTGAGTTTGGAGCTTGGCCAAGATTTCTTTCATCGTCTCCTCCAACCGCCTAACATCATCAGCCTTTGTCATTGTCACCGGCGCCGAATCAGAGCTCTGATACCAAATGATAGGAGTAAATATAACGGAACAGATCAGGGAAGAAGATTGAGAAAGAACTTCCTCCGAGATTAATTCCCAATATGACTATTGCTAGCCATTTACAGAAACAGAAAGTTAGGAGAAAATAGAGAGGATTTTTATTGATATTCAAAAGTTGTTTACAATTGGTTAGAGTTAACCTTTTATAGTCTAAGGTTACTCAGGAATTAACAACAATGAAAATAGCTAATAACAAGGGTAACATAATCATAATTTTTCTCTAACAACCCAGCTGCTTGATCCGCTTTTCTTACTATTTGAATCTGTAAAATCTTCATGCTTCGCGCGTGTATTCTCAAAACGACCTCCATTACTTGCGTATCAACAAAACGGCATCCATTGCTGCGTGTTATCATTCCTATATCTCCAAACGACATGCACTGCTGCGTATAATCAAAACTCAGCCATTTACTGCGTATCATAATCAAATTTCAATTGATCACCTTTAAACGTAAATCGACAGGGGTAAAATGGAATTTTGGTTAATTAAAGTTTTCCTATTGTAAATCTAAAATAAATAAATATATATTAAAAATAAAATAATAATCAAATTTAAATTATTAATTACAATTATAGTGAATTTATAATATATTTTTGTAATTTTAAAAAGATTTGTACTGGATTTATAATATCTTTCCATATTTAATAAAAAAGTTTAATGACTAAAAAGGATATTAATTAAAAAATTATTATACTATAATATTAAGGGTATTTATGAAATTTCCCAATTAAGTTTTTTGAGTTCGTGATTTTATATAGTATATAGTAAGATAGTAAGATAGTAAGATAAGATAAGATAAGATAAATTTATTATCTCAACAGCTTATTCCCGAAAACAACACTATTAAAAAGGCAAACAACACAATCTCACACGCATATAGAGCAACCAAAATACAAAAACCTATTTTTTTGGGATCAAGACAAAAAACACAATTTCAGGTTTTTTAAAGGGCAAACAACACTATTTCACACGCATATCTATAATATATTAAAAAGTACGTTCACCTGTAAAACTTTTGAATCGCCCATTATACCCTTATTTTTCAAATATATTTCTTAAATGCCATTGTTTAAACTTTTATAGTTTTACTCAACTAAAAACTCTATTTTTATTTAATTAAATCTAATATCTTTATAATTTTTACCATTTTACTATTTTAATTAAAAAACTTATATATTATAATTTTTTAAATATACTTTTACAGTTTTACTCAACTAAAAACTCTATTTTATTTAATTAAATCTAATATCCTTATACCTATTTTATTTTTACCATTTTACTATTTTAATTTAAAAACTTATATATATTAGAATTTTTTAAACATATTTCTTAAATGTTATTTTTTAAATTTTACAATTTTTTTTAGAAATAAACTTTTTTAGTTATTCTACTAAAAAATCTATTTTTATGTAATTAAATTCAATATTATTATAAATATTTTATTTTTACCATTTTAATTTTAAAAAATTTGAGACTTTTTGTTAAATCTGGACCCATTTCAATTATAATATAAACTAATAAAAGTATTATTATCAAGTTTAAAACTAATCATTAATTATTCATCATTTTTTAAAACTAATTAAGTTAAAAATTTATTTATTTAAAATTTAATTATTGTGATTAACCTTTTTTCTATTTTTGGAGTGTGTATTGGTAGTTTAATGTATTGGAGTGTATAATAAGAATTTAAAGTTTTTAAAAATAAAAAGAAGGATAACATGCAATTATTTCCTTTGACTTATAAAGTTAGAGAAGTCAATTGGGCTGGTAGGACGGGCTTCAGATCATTTGAGTCTAGGTCAAATGAGTCAGGTAATTTTCTCGGGTTATTGCTCAGCTAGGTTTGAATAAATGATAATTTAGAATGGTTAAAATTATAACAATGTGAATTTTATTGAATAAAATATAATTTTAGTTTATAATTTTTGCTGGTCATTCGGGTTTTGACTCATCTGGGTTCAGATCATTCGGGTATGTTGGGTCTAGGGTCAGGCGGGTTCAGGTTTTGGCCTCAGATCACTCGGGTTTTGGATTTTTCGGATTTAGAACTCGGATCAATTGGATCAACCTTGTATTTTTTAATTTTAATTCGTAAATTTATTATTTACTAAAAGCAGGATGGGTCACGTGCAACGCACGTGGAAGTGAAGACTAGTAGATTAAAGAGCAACCAAAATATTAAAACCTATTGATTTATGGTCAATGGTTAACTGCATAAGGAGTTTAGTGTACTGCTATGGAAAAAACGGATAGACATAGCTTATTCAAAGGTACTGCATATGTAGGAAGGTGTGGTCTAGATCCAAACATTCAGAAAAGGGGTGGAAGATAACATGGAATTATAAGGACACAGAAAATGCTTTGAAATTTGTTATCAGTAAAAAGAAATGAAACTGTCAACCAGACCAACCAAGCCCTGAGTCTGACTCACACTTGACATACTAAAGGGATGATGTGCTTGAATTGTTGCTTAAGTTTGGTTAAAACAGACCAGATGAATCATGCAAACTACCTTAAGTACAAAGGGTAAGAGTGAAGGTTGAAGGAAAGAGTTTGGGGAGAATAAGGGATCCTACAGCTTTATTCTAAAACTCAATGTACGTAGTTAAATGAACTATATATATATTTACTAGATGAATATTATAGAAGGAACAAGATCACTACTACAAATGCTTATATAATATAAACACCAAATATACATGTTTGCAGCAACAATGACTTCAAAAAAAAAAAAAAAAAAAAAAAAACTCATCATTGCATAATCTGAAATTTCCCAAGCTACCCTCTTCAGCCATCATTTTACGAATCCCAAGAGCAGTATTAAACATGCCAAGTGTGGGTTGGTTGCATACGAAACACTTCTTGTTCTTATTCTGATGATGCTGCAAAGCAAAAAACACAACAGCTAGTTAACTTATTTGAATAAAATGCGAATCATGATAATGACATAAGACAGGTGAAGAACAGAAAGTAAATAAAGTTAAGTGAAAATATGTCCTATTCCTACAGCTGAAACCATCTTTTGATCATACAAATATTCCTTCTATAAGAGTAACCAAAAATATTTTTGCACCAAGTAATGGTTGAATAGAAAAATAACCTTTACCTAAGCACACTGCTCACAAAAATAGTGCTTGCACTTGGTGACAACAGGATCCACAAATGGCTTCCAGCAAATAAAACATGCAAAGGGTAAGGAATCGTCATCATCGTCATCACTCTGGTTTACCGCTGCCTCATCATCATCATCGAGACCCATAGCTAGATTTCTCTTCCTAGCTTTCTCTGCTTCTTCCCACTCTTTCTCTAATTGCCATCCAGACCTGTAATCTCCACGATCATGCATAAACTTGCATGAACCTCCGTAACCACAGTAACCAGTTTCTTTATAGTCTTTACAGATGTCTGGCTGATAATCAAATCTGACCGTCACCCTGATGTGGGCAGAAGCCCTAAGTGGTCCATGTGACCCACCAGCCTTCTCACTGGCAACTGATGTGCCTTTTCCCTTCAATGCCTCCTCTGTTCGTTTAAGAACTTTCTCACGTCTAGCTCGATCATCTTTTGTAAACTCAGTCTCGGTCTCTAAGGTAGCCGTTGCTCTGCTATCACTCTGAACTTGAATTTTCTTGGAAGACTCAAATTGGAAAATCGGTTCAGGCTCTGTATTTGAATCAGCAGCAACATCAGCACTCTTAGAGCATCCAGTTGAGAAGGACAACTTATTATCTTGCTTCGCAGCCTTTTTAAGATTCTGCAACAGAGATTCCTCATTTTTGGACTCTTCATCTTGATCGTCATTGTCATTGACGGCCCTTTTCCTTATGTTTTCTTTCCCTTTGTTGGCTTTCTAAAGAAATTGCTTACTGTAAAACCAAAGAGTTAGCTATACAAATAAGATAACCACATAAACCTCTAAAGAAACTGAAATTTTTACCTTGTTCAGACTGTTAAGATTTCTCAAGTCAATTAAGATAAACTTAAAATCGTAACAAAGCTGATGCTCCAATCACCTGAAAGAAGGGATTAGACTAACATCAGTCAAAATCCTCATTATGATCAACTAAACCAATGAATAATACATGATCAACACGCTAACTAGCACCATAAGTATATTTCTACAGATATCGTTTTCCTCTCATGAGAAATAGACTGTGGTTCATGGATAAAGATAATAGTTTATTTAAACAGCATTGGCATTATAGGGGGCAAACATCTATCATATAGTCACCCTAGAAAGGAAAAACAGAGTACATATCAAGCAGCCAAATCAAAATTAACCCTAAAACAGAACTAGAGCTTTTGTTATCACGGATGTTGTAAAGCCAAAATATTTTGCATAAACGTACCAATTAGGGTTTCAGAAACCCTTAGATTCGCAGCAACTAAAATTTAATTAAAAAAAAAAAACCAGAACATATACAAAAGATTAATGAAAGGGGAAAAAAAGAAAGCTTGAAAGAAAATCAAAGAGAAAAAATTGTTGGACTTTTCAACAACTATTAAAAAATCACAAAGAACAAACCCACAATTGAGAAGAAACTTTTCCTTAAAAAAAGTATTAATTGGAAATTTTAGAAAGAGAAAAACAGAGTGCATGAATCAGAGCAGACGAAAATCAGAGATTTGTAGAATATCAAACAACTATAAAAACTTTTCGAAAAGAAGATGAACAAAGTTATACGACCTTGATAGTTGATTCCTAGGATCATGACATTTATTAAACGTAGCTAAAAAATACTATAAAGACGATTGTTAGCACAAGTTATTACATCGTGACATTTATTAAACGTCGCTAAAAAATACTATATGGATGATTACAAATGGTAGCACAAGTTATTCACATCATTTGATTTCGAAATATTCCAATATTTATAAAGCATAGGTGTATAACTATTATATTGTGACATTTATTATACATCGCTATAGAATTCTATACCGACATTTACGAATGTCACAAGTTATGTATATTAATAAATTATTTGATTCAGAATAATTACAAAATGTTTTCTCTTTGTTTTCATGTCTCTTTCAGCCTACACTTCTATGCCTAAGCCAGGGCCATTTTGCCACTGTAAATCCTTTGGGGCTTTTTATTTGGTTTTTTAATTGATTGACACTCTTCTTCAAGTTGTTTATTTTCTTGTTCATAACATGACATGATAAATATATATTACTGCAACATTCTGCCATACATGCATCCCAAAGATAAATAGCATATATTTTACAAGACTTAATAAAATCAGAAAACTAATAGGATAAAGGACTGGAAGGGCATACATGCATGCATCCCAAAGATAAATGCCGATTTGATAACCTTCCTTGTGCATCTTCATTAGGGACCAAGATTTGCCTTATTGCCACTCACAGCAAGTTGCAGCAAGGAGATTGTTCGAAGAGGTTTCTTCAAAGATCTTTGGCGAGAAAGGAATTCCTGAGAAACTTGCTTCATTGAAGGTCGAAACTTTGGTTTACTATGCAAGCACACAAACGCTAGTGTAGCTGCAAAAACAATATGCTGTTCAACCATCTTATTTGAAGGAGGCGATAGACGATCGTCTAAAATCTCCATTAGCATGATATTTTGCAAAGAAGATGGCTTGGACAACATTGATATGAGTTCCGCAGGATGTTTTCCCATCAAAATTTCCAAGACCACAACTCCAAAACTATAAACATCACATTTCTCACTCACAACCATTGTATACGCAAGCTCTACAAATAAACATATAAGCATATTAATAATTTCACATGGCTATTTTAACTTCCCAAATTAAATTAACCAAAACTATAAGAAAACATCTCACCTGGAGCTATATACCCATAGGTACCAGCTAGTGCGGTTAGATTGGAAGAATCAGGATCCAGGATTCTTGCAGTCCCAAAATCAGAGACAAAGGCCTTCAAGTCAGAGTTGAGCAAAATGTTGCTGCTTGAAATGTCTCTGTGGATTATTGGCGGTGTACAATCATGATGCAAGTAACACAAAGCATGTGCAGTGTCCTTGATGATCTCTATTCTTTTAGTCCAATTCAACTCTGCAGCTTCAATATCGTCTCTCAGAACACTGAACAAGCTCCCATTTTGCATGTACTCATAGATCAAAAACATGCATTTTCTGTGTAAACAAAAACCATGGAGCTTTAAGATATCCCTGTGCCGAATTTCTGACAAGACCTTTATCTCATTCTTGAAACTCCTGTCGAAAGCAGGGTTCTCGGCTTCTACCTTGTGAAGTTTCTTCAATGCAACTACTTTACCACAAGGTAGTTTTGCCCTGTAAACACTGCCATAACCACCAGTTCCAATGCAATAGCGGATGTCAAAATCCTCAGTTGCTGCAATGATGTCTTCGTATGCTATCTTTCCATCATAGTCCCATATGGAGCACAAATCCCCATTCTTTTGTATGCCAGCTTGCTTTTTCTTTTGCTTAACCGGCGAGAAAAGCAAACATCCCAGAATGGAGAAAATAAAGATAGAGACTATGGCAATAGGGAGGAATATTATTACGGTATAGATAAAAGGAGATGTATTGTTGTTGTGGGTTTTGTTGGTTATGGAAGGGCAGATGTAGGGTGATAAATTTTTGTTGCCTTCAAAAGGTCAGGATAAATCATCGTACAACCATATTTTGGGGCATCAACAATTTGGAGTTTAGTGTCGGACAAGCTGTCAGGGACATTACCTGAGAGTTGGTTGAAGCTAAGGTTGAAAAATCTGAGGTTAGAAAGCCTGCCGATATGATTGGGGATGCATCCACTCAATCTGTTTCGAGAGAGATCCAACTCAAATAATGCATCTAAATTGCAAACTTCTTCCGGAATAGGGCCTTCTAATATATTTGAATAAAGGTACAAGTAAAACAACTTGGATAAATTACCGATACAAGAAGGGATTGAACCACTAAGCTGATTGTGGGCAAGGCTAAGAAGTCGCAAGTTTGTCAAATGGCACAAATTTGGAGGGACTGGACCTGTGAAGCTATTATTATAGAAGCTGAAAAGACGGAGGTTCTTTAGATTTTCAATATTGGGATGGATGGAACCTTCAAGTTGGTTATTACCAAGGACTAGAGCTTCCAGATTGGTTAACTGATACAGAGTAAAAGGCACTGAACCAACAAGCATGTTTGTATCGAAATCTAAATACACCAAATTTGTCAGTTTACCGATTTCTGATGGGATGGATCCAATTATATAGTTGCCCCAAAGATTCAAAGATTTGAGATTGGTTAGTAGACTTATAGAAGAAGGGATGGGTCCTATAATTCTACAGTAAGATAGGTGCAGAGTCTCCAAAGCCTTCAAGTTCCACAAAGTTGGAGGAATTGGACCAATGTCAAACTGATTCCTAGACATAAAAAGATGTCTAAGGTTGGTCAAAACACCAAGAAATGAAGGAATCGTTCCACTAAGACTATTGGTACTCAAATTTAATGTAACAAGGTTCTTCAAATTCTCTAGTTGTGGAGGGATGGAACCGTTAATATAATGATTATAGGAGATATCAAGAAACTCTAATTGGGTTAGGTTTCCTAGGGAAGGAGGTAACTCACCAGATAACTCACAGTAGGACAAGTCGAGGTACTTCAACGCAGGTAGATCACCGATTTGAGGCGGAATATTTCCACCAAGTTTACGAGCACTAAGATCAAGAAGGACAAGATTTGGAAACGAAGAAAAACTGAAATTTCCAAATCTATCGCCAACCTAAATCAAGTCAGCAGATGGGCTAATTTTGGTGATGCTTCCGTCATTGTTGCATGATATACCCGGCCAGTTGCAACGTTGTGAGGTATCGTTACTAAAGCTACTCCACCAACCACTCTCCAGCAGGGCTTTAGCTTCTAATTTCAAAGCCATTTCTACTGCTACCATAGTTGCAGCTAATGAAACAAGGAAGCTAGTCACTACCAAAACAATAGGATTACTCGAGGAAGCCATGTCTATTAATTAGCTTCTCTTTGGTGAAGGGTTTAATAGATAAAGTCAGAAATTTAAAGAAGAAATTATGTTAATGATGGATTGCTAATTAAATGTCCGTTTCTACTTTTTGGTAGGGCTAATCGTTCTCATTGGTATATGACTACATGCACTCATTTAAACTCAGAAAGTTGGACCAAATTTTTTGACAACTTTAATCCATGTCATGGATTTATATGCTTATATGAATCTTCCAAGCAATTTGCATATTTGCTATATATATGGGAATATGTTCACTTGCTTTTTCTTTTTTTTTTCTTTTTTTCCCCTTGATAAAACAAGCACAGTCTTCATTCTTCAATTCTTCGGCCAGAGAATGGATACATAAAAGCCAAGACTGACAAATATCATATCATGCCTGTTTTCAATTTCATACCTAATGACATTTTGAAAATTAAAAAACGTGTTTCAAATTTTCTTTAATAATTCCAAAGTCATCATCATCATACAATACAACTGCATAATAATTGAATGTGAAAAACCTGTAAAACCACAAAACTGCACCTTCTCCTTGATTTTGTCCAGTTTAATGGTCATTTTGCTGCATAATCTTTCTTTGCATAGTAATGTTCATTGGTTGATTTATTTTAAACAGGTCGTTTTCCTACTCTTGCCCAGTTGCACCCTTGGAAATCAAAATTCAAAAAGAACGGACTAATTATCATAGAGTAGAATAACCAACGCTATATTCAGGCGCGGAGTGTACATAGCGCTTAAAATCACGCGTTGCGTTCAAAACGACATTTTTCTTTACTGATTGGGCCTTTACTAACTATAGAGAAGCACAGAAGTACCCGTAAAGGAAGAACATGCTTGGACGCTGATAAACCAGTTGCATTTGAAACCAGACCAACCAGCGCCGTTAAGGTTGTCGCTGTAACAACATTGAGCAACTTCAGTTGTGTCCTTTATTAAGTATTTGAAATGATTTTCAAATTTGATGTGTCGTAGCATAACAAAAGCTGAACGAAACAAAAAAATGAAAGGCCATACCAGAGGAGGACATGAGTTGCTTGTTTGGATATTTTGTTCTTAACATCTAAGAGATTGTTCTACAGAATTTCAATCCAACCGTGTAAACAGATGGCCTCCCGACAAATATAGCGTAATTCTAAGATGATTCAAAAAACATAAACTGCAATATTTGTACTATAGTTCTACTTCTACATTGCATTGCTTCCCATCATATCTTACATTGGCATCATAGATTTTCCCTAAAGATTCTGGGGAATGATGAATAAAGTGGGCATTATAAGGCAAACAAAAAGAATCCTCCTTTATACCTGGTTCCAATTGAGGTCAACAACACATGATACTGACAGACTCACCACTACTCCCACCCTTTTTCTAGTCTTCTTTGCATTAATAACTACCTTCTTCAATGCAATGTAGAATTCAAAATTTTAATTCAGCCAAATCCAAACATTAGATGTGTTGGTTACTGATGGAAGCTACCTATGACTACAATAAAATTATGCCGCTACTTTCTGCAAATTGTCTGCTGGCAAGGGTTTATCTTGCCTTTTCCTGCAGAGAGAATACCAAATTGCTATTAGGATTCAGAGTTTCACATAAGATAAAGGATATAAACAGCATTAACCCCAACGACACCTTGGAAATAAACATACTCAACTCATACTGACCATATCCACAATTCATTATTTTGTATCTACTTAAGCATATCATGATAATTTTATTCATGTTTTTCTTATAGGCACAAAATTATTGACTTTTTGTCGGATATCTAAAATGGAAGCTTCCAATGAAACCTAGGTCATTGATTGCCTCAAGTGGCCTATAAAAACATCTCATAGAACATTAAACAGGGAAAACTATAAAAGAATAATTCAAACAGGGATTGCTTCTAATTTCTTATACACGAGGTTGTATAGAAAAGATAGGAGCAGTTTATTGTCATATTTCTATCTTGACAGGGAATATACAATCTTTTCAGTAAGCCCTAAACAATGTAATAACATAACAGGAAAACATCTTTTAAAACTCAACAAAACATATAAGCATTCATTCCTCACGTCACACCAACAAAAGTATATAAATAACATAGTACAGTCAAAACTGGAGCCCACTGCCAGATTACTTATTCTGAAATTTAAATCACAAAAACTTGGTTTTTGAAATTATTTTTGAGGAACTTACTTCTGATGTAGCTTGACCAGTGACCTTGGTCTCTCGTATCCTTCTTCCTTCTCTTGAGGCTTAGGTCTCATTGCCTGTCTTGATTCTGGTTTCCAGCATGCATTAACAAGAGACTTACCCAGCAAGTCAGCAACACCAATAGCCATTTCTTCTGCTTTCTTCACATAAGGAAACGTTTCCTCATTGAAGTGGTGAGATAACCATAGATACATAGATAAAACTTGATGTTTGGTCTCAAGATCCAGGAGTTCTGCATCATTTTTCGCAGAACCTTTTGGAATACCCAATGCTATATTAACAGGGACACTACGACTGTAAGCTGAAGCAAATCGAAGGAGATGATACATAGCTCTTGGGTCTCTGATATTGACTGGTGCAAAACAAAAGTTAAACCGATCTTCCAGAGATAATCCTGGGACCTTTTCCAACATATTGGCCACCTTTTTAATATGGTCATGTCGGCACAAAAAGTATGACCCATCCAAACGGCAACTTTCACCAAATTTTTCAAGCAACTGGCAAAAAGTAACACTAGGCAGTTGCCCAGCAAACAATTCAACCTGCTCAAAGAAAGGAAAGAGACCCACTTTCTTAACTTCATCAAATGGTTGCTTTAAACACTCTATTAGATAATCCAAATCATCTAAATGCAGGGTTGTTGTGAGTCCATCGGGATAACGGCTTCCTCTGCGGCCAGCTCTTCCAGCAATTTGCTTAACCTGTGATGCTGGAACTGGAACAATCTTGTCACCATTGTACTTTGAAAGACTATAAAAGACAACTCTTCTAATATTAAGATTCAATCCCATTCCCACAGCATCACTCGCAACAAGCACATCAAATTCATTATCTTGATCATTAAACAAGTTAGCTTGCTGTCTCCGAGTCTCTGGTGGCAGGGCACCATAGATAACACAACAGCGGTGGCCAGTGTGTTTCTCAATAGCCATTTTCACCTCGAATATCTCTCTCCTGGAGAAAGCAACAATGCAATCACCTGATCGAACATTTCTAAGGTCCCCTAACAGAGTCTTGGCCTCAACCACTAATGGTTTGAACCGACCATAATGATGTTCATGCAGCTCATCTCCAGTCTCTGAACAGATCTTTCTGACAATATTCAGAACACTTGGATCTCCACACAAATGTATCTCATCAGCTTTGAGTCCAAGCAATGCTCGTGTCCATGCAAAGCCTCTATATGGGTCTGCCATCATCTGGATTTCATCAATCACAGCTACATCATACAATTCTTCCGTAGACACCATTTCAACAGTACATGCAACATGATTAGAGAATGGGACAAACTTCTTTTCCTGCCCTGTGTGGAGACTACAATAAACTCCTTGGGCGTTCACTTTGTCAAAAACTTCCATGGCCAAAAGCCTTAGCGGACTACAATAAAGACCCTTCTTTGCTTCCATAAACCGTTGCAAAGCATTATAAGTCTTGCCACTATTTGTAGGACCACAATGGTATACAATCTTACGCTTCATTGCTCGTGCAAAGGGGAACCATGTATGTGGCTTTGTAAGATCTGCAGATTGAATCATACTTCGAAAACGCTTGATCTCATCAGGAAACTCTTCGATACAAAACTCCAAAAATATAGGGAAAAGAAACTTAAGAGCGGCATCAGATGGACCAAGTGATATCACATGCTTGGCAACAGCAGCAGAACACTTCTTAAAGAAAAAGTTACGAAATTTATGAACAGCAGTGGGGAAAAATGCTCTGCCAATATAAATTGCAAGAGACTGATTGACTGCCCACCCAGATTTACTGAAATAACTAAAAACTTCCTGCAGAATCTCCCAATCTGCCCGACCCATCTTCACACCTCTTTTTCTATTACGAAGCTCCCGATACAATTCCACTGGATCACCAAACGCAACTTGCTCCCCACCCATAGTTCTTTCATCACCTACATCACCACTTTCGCATTCCAATTCATCAATTTCCGAATCACACATAGCATTCTCATCAAAATCGTCAACAGCACCATCACCCCTATTCTCATTCTCACCATCGAGATCCATATCTTTCATAAAATCTACTATTGCCTTATTCTCTATATCACCTCCACGTTCCAACTCGAACTCTCCTGAATCTACTATAGCCTTATTTTCACCCCTGTTCTCACTAACGCCAACATGATCAATATATTTCACAAAATCGGCAATATGCTTCCCCCCCTTAACTCCTTCCATTATTGAACCACGAGTCTCACTATCCTCCCCACTATCATCATCCCCATTTTCAACTACAGACGAAAACGGTCTCACATTAACATCTCCATAATTCCTAAATTTACCAAGCAAACCCGCTAAAAACTCTCTTTTGGGCACATAAGAAGATGGCGCGGAAGGGTCTTTATTTAAAACCCAGGTTTCAAATTGTCTAAAGGAATGAAAATATCGATTGGATGACAAATACTTAACTCTACTAACATTGTTCTTAGATGTACAGATTCTTAACAGAAACGTTCCTAAGCCTCTTCCCATTAATACACATAAATTTGAAAACCCCAAGACGAATTTTCTTTTCCTTTTTTTTTTTTTTCTTGTCAAGGGCTCAAGGAAATCAAAATTGGAAATTGTAATAAGTTAGCTATTTTTGGAGATTAACTAGAAACAGAATTAAGCAAAAAGGAAAAGCGGAAAATACAGGGGAATTCGAAAGCGCTTACCTTGAGGAGATTGAGAGACAGAGAAAGAAAGAGAAAATGGATGGAAAATGGTGGTGCGGGTTAAGCCACCAAAAACCCTAAACCCAGAGTCGGTTTCTAGACAGAGCAAGTTTGAAACTCGGTAGCTAGACTCAGTCCGATTCGACCCCAGTGACTCGAGGTTTGATGGGCATTGCTCCTATTTTAGAGTTTAGAGTTGGCCCAATTATTTGGGCAGCCCGCATTGAAGCCTACAAAAACTTCCTACTTCTTCTTCTTCTTCTTTTTTTTTTTTTGGGGGGTGCTACTTCTACATTTCATCTTTTTACTATCATTAATTTTTTTAATTGCAATCCAGACCCAATATTTATTCCAATTTTGTATTTTTTTTCAAGTTAGAGAAAATCCATTTTCAACCATTTAAGCATTTTCTTTTAAGTTTTACCTTTTGTTGATGAAACATATCACCCACAATTCTTTTATAACCAATAACAATTCAAATTTTTTATTAAAAAAAAACCCTTGTTGCCCATACCCGTAACAAAATTTTTTATTACCGTTAGAATAGAAAATTACAGGACTATAAGCAAACAAATTGCCTGTGAAAAGCTTCCCTGTTAATAATGGGAATTGAATTTGATCTCATGTTTGTATATATAACATTGCAGCCAGAGCCAGCTTACTTTTAAACAGAATAAAATAAAGATATCACAAGAATCAAACATCTATATGAGATACAACTAATAATAATACTTGTGTTAAACAGCTCCTGTCTGTGTCATATACTTTTCAACAAGTATATAATCCTCCTATATAAAACATGGGAGTTTTGGGGGGACATGTCACGAACTTGTTTCCTCCAGAATCACTGGTAGCTCCAAAATTTCGCCGCCCCTTTGAATCTTTAAGATCACCTTATCCCCTACATTGTACTCGTCCAATGCTTTGGTTAACTCTCCTTTGTTTTTAACCTGATTATCATAGGTTGCAAAAAGAAAACAGAATTTAAAATATCAATGTATATAACTGCGCTGCATGTCATGCATATTACTTGAAAGGGCTTCATTCAAAAAAAAAGAATAATAAAAAAGAAGAAGAAGAAGAAGAAAAGACTAAAAAATTCATCTAATTGCCGCCGCTGAAGTTCAGGTTTTGCTTAATAGACCAAAAACTTGTTTGCAATTTTGCATCTTTGTACTCACGTGGAAGAGTGTCAAATCAGAATGGTATCGAGACTGGTGAAGTTGCTTAACATAGGCATGGAAAAATGAAGACAGGCCAAATGGTTTCAATATCAGATTGTGTCCCATTAACAAAACAAATTCTATCTTTCTTTCAAGATTGTATAGAAAATTAGTATGCTGTCTGATGTTAGAAAGAACCGCATTGAAATAGATGATTAAAAGAGCAAAAACTTAAGAAAATGCTTACTGTTCTATTGTTGACTGCAAGAATGATATCCCCAAGTATAATATTACCAGCAAAACCCCTGGTGGTGGGGAGTAACCCAGCCTTGGCTGCAACACTGTTCCCAGGAACCTAAAGTACCACATAGTAAACGTAAGAAACTAATAATAATCTACACGTAGCCTGTCGATTGCATTATATCTGTGTTTTTTGAAAGATTGGTGCACTTATAAAATTCAAACTACATTTGTAATACCTGAAGGATAAGAGCTCCTTTTCGAACATTAAGTTGATTAGCTATCAGGTCAGGAGCAATGTCAATATTCAAGCCTGCTCGAACAGCCTGGCAGTGTATGACAATGAAATATGACATAGTAAAGTTTGTTCATTCAGGGTGTCAGCAGGCTAAAATCATGCAGATGCTCCACTCTTAACAATAACACTCATCTTTTTTTGATAAGGTAACACCCATCCTCATATCCCCAAATATTCCAGAAAAATAAGTGCAGTGCCAATTAAAATGCAGAGAAGGTGAAGTGAAAAGTCTTTACTGAGAAGTAGAGGTGCAAAAGGGTTAGCAAAGATCAGAAACTAAGAGTAGACCGATAATTTGACCTTGAACTTACACATAGTAATGCAACTTACTTTGCCAAACTGGATCAGCTGAGGTACAATCTTGAGCACTGTTGAGGATGGGATGGCAAATCCTACACCTGCTGATGTACCTGAAAAGAAAAAATAACAGAATCAGAATGCCTGCAGAGAGCTGCAAGGTATATTACTTCCGGTCAGAGGAAAAATTAAAACATCAAATGCCTCTTCTCTTCGAGGTTGAGCAATCAATACTCCATAGTCATTTTGTACATATATGAAATATGCAACAAACAAATGGAAGGTAAAATGACCTGTTTGTGTAAAAATTGCTGTATTGATTCCAATCAAATTTCCTTTTGAATCCAACAGAGGACCTCCACTGCAGCACAGAAAGAAAGCCAAGTGGCAAGCAATGAAAAACTTGTTTAAAGACATTAACTCTGAAGTTTCAACGATGCTGAGGACTATGCAAATCATTTGGTGAACCTGTTTCCAGGATTGATGGCTGCATCTGTTTGAATTCCACCACCAATTGTGACCCCAGTTTGACTAAAAATGTCCCGATTCAATCCACTTATAACTCCAACTGTAAGGGTATGATCAAAACCAAATGGATTTCCAATTGCTAGACATTGCTGTCCTACTCTTAGAGAAGATGATTGCCCCACTTTAACTGGCCTCAACAAATCTTCAGAGGCTTCTACCTAGAATGTTGAATACGTCAGTATCAGTTGCTCAGAGACTTTCAGCAAAGCAGCATTTATAGAGTATTGCTCAATGAAGATTGTATCGACTGCCCAAACATTGTGATCAAGCCTCTGCCACTATAGATATAAATTATTTTTTTCTTTTTGGGATTAACAGATATCTTTAACATTTCAAGGTTTTATGTTTTGGTCCATATTTTTTTGGATATTGCAGTTTGTGTTAAAGTTGATTATTAATCATTTAGAGAAAAACAAGTGAAGCTCAGATATAAAATAATATTTGTAGCTGTCCCTATTTCTTAAATTGCAGCAAACCACGTATATCTATGTGTAACAACTAATGATGGTTACACATATTGTTTGTTTACATTTGGTGTATGATAATTGAATATGTTTAACAAAAATGTTCAAGCATATCTTGGGGTAGTTCTCGTTTAATCAGAGCAACCAATCTAGCAGTTATAGAGAATACAATACTGGAGGATCAAAATAAAGCATACCTTTAAAACAGCTAGGTCTTTAGTGCGGTCTGCACCGATCAACCTACCCTCAAAATTCTTTTGTACCCTATAAAAACAGCAGTTAAAAATTAGAGAAACGGTGCTGCAGCCAAAATCTTATGACCAGGTAATACGATTCAATTTACCAGCAAGGCTAAAGGCACTGCAATTCTCACCCTTCTGATGCTAGGATATTAACGCGTGCAACAACTTGTCCAGGACTTGGATTTCTTGAGAGAGAATTACCTATTACTGAATAAGCAAAACTAATGGTTAACATAGAAAAGATAACAAGGAAAGGAGAGAAGGGGGATATAAGAAAATTATGATGGAAGAATCTTAATCTGTAGCTGATACTGATACAGATTATACAATGCACAAGAATGTTTCAATTAGGCACAAATAGGATTCCTCATGTCAAGACGATTCCTTATACAATAATGTATTATCACTCAACATGCAGATAACTAATATGAACAAAGAAAAAGACTATTGGTACTCTTGATGTCCTTAATCGATATATACTCAACATGGAGATAACTGCTATGGACAAGCAGATACTTTTTGGAACTCTTAAGGTCCTTGATCAATAGATAAGGTTAATCTATTAGCTCTTACCATGATAATTCGTCACAATATGTCCCTGTTCATCCCAGACAACACCAGACCCGTTTCCTTCAGGAATCTGCCAGTAAACATAATGTTAGAGCATCAATAGAAGAGCTAATAAGCATGAGGAAATTCTAATGTTAATGAGCCAAATATACTATCAAGTGAGAGTTTCTGAGCATTCTTTGTCCATAAGCTTGTATCAGAAGATTACAAACAACTCTAGGTCAAACAACAAATGGAACATACCTCAACAGCACCAGTTATATTAAGTTGTGGGCGCAATGTTACATCAAAAATGTTGACAACAGAGTATGTATTATTTTCAAAGAGTTGGACAGTCCTTTCCTGCCAATTTGACATGCATGAGTTAACACACATGGTAAATACCAGTGCAGAAGGGGCACACAACTTAAATAAATTACTGAATTCGGAAAGGAGGGCACCGGGATTTATATAGAAAATGACCTCAGAAGGGAAGAGAGCTCCAGAAGGGAATACAGGAGGAGTTACATCTTCAATCCTCACCGATGGATCCCCCAATGCTTCGGCTGCACATCAACAGTGTATATAATCATATAGAAGGCATATCAAAGACAGAAGGGAGATCCCAAGTAAGAAATAAAGAATCACACTAAAGCTAAGCATTTATAACCCTAGACAAGGCCACCTACACAAAATTACTTTCAATAGCATGGTTTTGAATTACTACTTTTTGAGGTTTTTTAAAATAGAAAAAAATTTGGCTGCACCAATCTGCAGTTGCCAGTTTACTACTAAAAGTTTACTGGCATATGCATCCATATAGATAACACCAGATTTCAAATCATTTACATCTTCGATTTTAGTTGTCAATGACAAATGAAATCCAGTCAATATCATTATAACTAAAACAAAGAAGACTTCATCAACCAATAAAACCAATCTATTCGAATTAGGTTTTTAAAGCAGATAAAGGAAAACCAAAGCTGAATTGTGCAGACCTGATAAGTACCTTGAAGGATTGTAACTCAAATAAGCAAAAAAACTTGCTAGCAGCATCCTCCTTGTTGCAAAGGGAATACTTTTTCCTATTATTACTTCATGCAAATCCACCTTATCTTCACTAACTGCCCTAAAAATCATCAACCAACAACAGAAAATCTCAAAATAAAACTGAGACAACAATGAAAGTTAAAATCATTTTGCTGTAACAACTAGAATGAAGTAAATCCACTGTATCTTCACTAACCGCCCTACAAATCATCAATTAACAAACACAAAATAATCTCTAAATAAAACTGAGAAAACAATGAAAGTTGAAATCATTTTTCTGTAACAACAATTAGAACTAGAAGTATATATCTACTAATCTACTAGCATCTTCTTTGCCCGCTAAAAGGAAAACAGATAATTTTTACATATACAAAAACATATAACTACATATATATGTGTACAGACAGTGGTACAAGCACACACCCATACTCACATTATAATGAGGTTTGTCTTCATAAATATACACATACATAATACAATGATGCATAAATACACATACATCATACTCATAAAACATATAAGCATCATAACTCCATGAGCACATATACAGATATACTTTTACAAAAACTACAACTAAATAATTACACCCAAATTAGAAGGCAGAGAAATTATATACATGTATATATAACCCTATTATAATTTGACCAAGCCAAGACAGCTGAAAGGCCACATTGGAAAAAGATAAGCAGAATTAAATGAAGGAATTTGAAAACTAACCTTAAAATGGAAATGGGTTTGAGGGAAATAATTTCTTTATGGGAGCCGCTGGAGCATAAAGTCGACAAGAGTTCGCGACGACCCATGAACAAGTGACTCTTAACATTGCTGCTATTAAGGTTCAATAAACAAGAATTGTTGCAAGCTGAAACTTGCATATTTGTGGGCTTTTCCTTGTTGAATTATTTTGAGTTAATGGAGATTTATGTTACAGAATTTTTTAAAAAAATAAAAAGGAAAAAATCATAGAAAAGTTCCTCCTTTTTAGTACTATATATGTTTTGAAAGGGAGCTGAGTAATGGAGGGGAGCAGAATTGCAGAATGCAGAGATAATGAACCGCTGCTTTCATGTCTGTTTATGAACCAATGAATTACCTAAAAAGACCACATCTAAGCTCAAATTACTAATTTGATCCTCAATGTGTTTATGGCTTTAGTGCCCAACAACAATTAATCTCGGCCCAATAACAAACCCTTGCTCCGTCACAGATCGGGCCTCATATTTTGCCTTCCTTTTATTTTCATTCTTTTTTTTTCTACAAGTAAATTACATCGTCACTAAATTTTGACCAATTCTCAATCAAGTTTTACTATAAATAATATGGATAATTATTTGATACACTGGCGGTGTAAATTTTGAACTCCACAAGCGAGTTATGAAGTTGATACCTATCTATTTTCTGAATTAGTTAAATTTTAAATATTTCAATCTAGTTCCTAGGGAACACATGTCACCCTTTAAGACACACTTGTGCACTAAACTCCATGTATTATATATAAACCCTAAATATATATACATAGCTATTCCCCTTAACATTTTCCATCCAATTAACTAACCGAAAAATGACGTGGCTGATGCCATCCCATATTATCCTTTTGCATTCTTCCTTTTCCCTCCCACTTTCTCACGTACGTTCAAAGTCTTAGGGTTTAAGAAAAATAAAGCAATGTATTACAAGAAGAATTGACAAGGTAAATTAGTTAGAAGAAGATATTAGGAATCAACCAATCAAGATGACATCAAGGAAAAAGAAAATGAGAAAATTATGCGACGGTAGTGTTGGAGCCTAGGGGGATTGATTAGTAAGAAATTTAATAATAAAAAGAAAAATAAATTTAAAAAAAAAAGGAAAAGTGTTATAAAATGAGGGAATAAAAAAATAGACATGGAAAATGAGTGACGGTACTATGTGGCATATGACGTATTAGCCACATCATCTTTTTAGTAAGTTAATTGGATGTAAAATGTTAGGGTGACTAGATTTGTATACTTATAAAAGTTGAGTGATTTATTTGTGATAAATTAGATTTTAGTGACCTGTTTAGAAAATTGGTTAAAGTTTAGAAACTTCTCAACATGAGGTCTAGAGACTAGTACCCAAATAATAATTCAAATAATATTATGTATAAATTATAATACATTTGATTTTGTGCATGTCTTTTCCTTTTGCTTCCACTCTTGAAACACTATCATACTATTAGAATCTAAAACCTCAAAATCAAAGTGACATTTACCTATTCATCTAATTAATTTTTTTTGAATTATCATTAGATGTAATGATAGGTTAAAATTACCCCAAAGTGTAATGAATTAACACTTTTCTAAGTCTAATGTAACGTTAAACATATTTCACTCTGGGAGTAATCAATTTTATGCGCTTTATTTTAGCTTTTTTAAAAGTTTAAGAAAGATAAGGAGAATTAATAATTTTGAAAAAAAAATATCCTAGACCTAGGAACAAAAATAAGGGAACTACAATGCGAAAATGAGGAAATGTCGCACGTGTTAAAGAATTAAGAAGAAAGTTCGAAATTTCAAATCAACCTTGATCCAAATAATGAAGTGAAATCAAGATTTAGTATTTTCAAATATCTATTTGAATTTATGATATGATCGTTTTAATTTCTTTTTTATAAATGAAAATTACATTAGTATCATTTTCTTTAAAAAAAAAGTAATTGGAAAATTAGAGTGGCTTAATTATAGAAGCTTGGTATTAGTCGATTACTTTCATGTGGGGATTTTCACATTTTTCACATTGGGAACATGCTTATGTACTCATGAGGTTAATTTACACTTAGAAACAGAGCATGGAAGCTTAGATTGAAAGATTTTGACTCATTTTCGGACTTGGGGTTTTGCAAACAAATGGTGGAAACCCCAAGGTTAAGGAACAGACAAGAAGGGCTCTTAACGAGAGCTATTCTTTGGAGCATTAAATTAACTTTATTTTTCCCATTTGACCCAAAGAAGTTCACCTAATTACTTCTATCTATTACACTTGCAATTTATGTTTTTATATTTAGCAGTAGCACATAAGTAGTACAAATTAAGCATTAATTATAAAATTATATAATTCCAAATTACAATGAAGTGTTGTTAAAGCTCACTTTATATCAAGAAATCATTATATGTATTCAGGGATGGCAGGATGGATTTTAGGCGGATATCCAATCCATCTAAATGGCGAATTTTAGATAGTGATAAATGGATATAGAATGGATTTGGATATATCCGTAGCGAATTCGAAGCGGTGACAGATATTACCTCTTAGATATTTGCTATCTAAATCTGTTTAAAATAAACAGTTTTGAAATTTAGGAGTGAATATTCGCTCAGTAACCATTTAAAAACTATTTAATATATAAAATCCCATGTGTTTTTCAGTTATGCAAGCCAGTAAGCATTTTTTTTTTCTCTTCTATATCACAACTAAATATATCCCAATTTAAATTGGTCCAACAAACCTAAATTAGTTTATACTACTAAACTTTGTCACTTTATTTGTTTATGTCATAAACCTTGTTTAGTTATTTGTATAATTCCTAAATTTTATTTTAAACTTTTTATAATTTTGATTTGGGTGTCTAGAATTTCACAATAAAATAAGTAAATTTAGACATTAAATTATTCTATAAACTATGATTTAAAATTCAGATTCTGATTCGAATTTTTAATGGATATCCGCTTGATAACCGGATTTGACAGAGCAGATTTGGATGTTATCTTACAAAATTAAACAGATTTGGGACAGATTTGGATATCATAAATATAGACGGATACGAAATCGGATAGTGAGATTTTGGTATACATCTTTTCTGCTACCATCCCTATATGTATTACTCCCATCAAGTCGGACATGATTTAAATCACTAAAATTATCTTAAAAAATTAAATGATTGGATATTATCTTACAAAATTAAACGGATTTGGGACAAATTTGGATATCATAAATATAGACGGATATGAAATCGGATAGTGAGATTTTGGCATACATCCTTTGTGCTACCATGCATCCCTATATGTATTACTCGCATCAAGTCGGACGTGATTTAAATCGCTAAAATCATGAATTCAGAAGTTTCCCTACAATTATTAAAACTATATATCATATATACCAGTAATATTTTAAATTTTAGAATCCTGGTCGAAATCATAACTAATGTGATGAAAGTGATTCATCTAGTAATTTATTCATTATATAATTCAATTCATTAGTGGTACATATTATTTATCTTTGTAAAAGTTACAATGTTTTCCGAAAGAAAAAGAAAAAAAGGAAAAAAACTTTAAATTAGTAGTATTGAACCAGCTTAGCTTAAATGGGTATATATTCTCCCATCTATATATGTGGGGTTTCTACAAGCATAAGGTTCGTCTTTCAAGTTTCAACTCAACTTCCTTTCTTTATGGCATAGTCTTCTAGCACGTATAAATCTAGTTTTAAACATTCAAAATCTCTAGAAAAACCCTCCTTTAATTTCATCCAAATGAAAAATGGGGAAATTGGAAACAGCCGATTGCTTGACGTTTAAAAGTTGAAACAAGGATACGGTCTTACCAAAAAGGTTTTGAATTTGAGGAAATTTCCAAATTCCAAAGTTCATGAAATCAAAGAGATTGACTCATGTCTAGGGGTGTAAGTAATACAACACTATTCGCAAGCTACTCGAGTTCGACTCGAAAAAAATTCGAATTCGACTCGAGTATCGAATCGAGCCGAGCTCGAGCTCAATGATGCTTGATTCGATACTCGTCGAGCTACTCGATACAAATATATATATACATAATATTATATATTTAACTAAAAAATTATATATATATACATGTCGAGCTCGAACTCGGTATCGAATTCGAGCTCGAGCTTGAATTTTAGCTGAAAATAAATTTTTTTGAATTTTTTAATTAAGTATCGAACTTGTCGAGCCGAGTTCGAGTAGCTCGATACTCGATTCGAGCCGAGCTCGAACTCGATGGTCAAAACTCGATCGAGCTCGAGTCAAGTATCGAGCTCGGTTTTTTGTGTCGAGCTCGAGCTCGAGTAGCTCGAGTAGCTCACTACTCGACTCGGCTCGAGTCGATTACACCCCTACTCATGTCATTTCTTTTCCATTTTTTAAATGACCTTATTTGTCTTAGTTGGCAAGCATATTTTTTTTTTTTGTATCCCATCCGGTATCCAAGGCTTAGCCCTGACTAATCCGGATCCGACCCGTATCGCGCACCTGATTATGGTGGGTGAGTCTCCCAACAGAGGCAGCTGCATATATTAAGTTTATCAAATATAAGTAGAATATTTCTCACAATTTTATTCGTGGCATGCATATATTGCATAATTTCTCACCATGTCATGTAACACCGATATTGTGAAAAGACCTATACTTAAATTGTTAAACCCGGTCCTAATTTCAAAAGGTAGAATTTACCGGATATGTGCTGAAAATAAAAGATAAGATTGTGGTGAGATTTTAATAATTGTAACATAATCTTTCGGTTTGGAACATCGGAGTAAGCAACCATATTATTGGTTGAAATCATAAATGACGTGGTAGTGGTGGCTAATAGTGGTTTTTCTCGATAATTATGGTAAGGATAAATTTTAGAAATTTGTATAAATTTATTGGATATAATTAATAACGCAAAACATGATTAATAGAAAAATGATAATACTAATTTTACTAAAGAAGTTGAGTAATTTTAATTATACGAAAGATTTTGCAGTTTCCTTACATATATCGATGAGAGCAGTGATCTCAACATATTGGTATCAATAGTCTTACCAGTCATTGAAGTAGTTGAACTGCTAAGCTCTTACAGTTCGGTGAACTGTCTAGTTTTTAACTCAGTGTAATCACATTTATAGCTCAAATCTGAATTGTTTGCCTAACGTTTCCATTTATATATAGTAATCATTAGTCTTAACCACTTTTCTACATTCATTCCAAAAACAGAAAAAATTAATTACACCAAGATAGCTATGTCTCTATCAGTCAAAAATTTTGCCATAATTTAACTTCAGATTATATGAATTAGACACAAGAAGCATGGGTACGTACCGCTGTCAAATTTCAATGATACTATAAGTTACTGATTTTGGGTTTATATATCAGTTAATCTGGATTTGTGAAAGAATTAAGTATTGCTTTTCCTTGTTAAATAAAAATACTATTTAACATATGTATCAATACGTATCTCCAAAATTAATTACGACAAGCCGTTAATTAATTCTTATATGAATTTACATGTATATCAATTCGATTTCCATTTACAAATAGGCTTTTTTGCACTTATACAGATTGCCTATCCATAATGTCGGACACTTATCCGCTTATGCCAACAAGTTGGCAGAGATTTAAGTATTTATAATATATTAATGTAATGTAATAATAATAAGTGAATATAAATTCGTCTTAATTTTTTTGTTTCTATTCATGAACATGATATTTAAACGAGTTACAGATAATTTTCTCTTTTTCCTTAATCTCATCCCATCCATCCCAAGATTCAAACCCAAAACCTCCCACAAAAAGTTCCAAGCTTTAACCAAATATTTAATATAATGTAAAGATAAAAAGGGATTTACTCGTTGAACGTGGGGTTTATTGGGATGCCTCCTATCCCTACTACTCCTCCCTAGTCCAAGTGCCAAATATTAACATGACGTTTTTACAATTTTCATCAAGTAGGTACTAAAGTGGGTCCACTCAAGGCAAGTAATTTGTTTATATGTGACCAGGAATAGAAGAATGCTGGAATGGAATAGAAAGGGCAGTTTTTGGATCAAGGATAAATCAGAATTGATATATACTATTATCTTTCTTTATTTAAAGAGGTCTCAAGGGAATTTTCAGAGAATCTGTTGGATTTGAATATAAATTTGAACTCATTGTGTTGGTAGTTGGTCCAGCCTTGAGTATAGTTACCAAAATACTATTCAAGCAACAAAAAGATTATAATTTAAGTAATAGAATATAATGAATAGTGTATGATATTGAAGGTTGCTTTGTCATCTTGCATTTGAATTTATCAAGATTAACACAATATAGGTTTCCCATGAGAGTTTCTATTTAGGCTTTTAACTCAAGAGTGTGTGTGTGAAAACAAATTTTTATTCTTTCAAGTTTTGAGAAATCCCAAAAGTAACACAGCTGATTTAAAAGTCACATTCAGACCATTTCAAATTAAAATTCTCATTGCCTTGACTTGAGTTTTCCATGAAAATCCATAATATATATTCTTTAAACAGACCTCAGCTTGGCTTAACTTAAGCTCAACTTCTGATCCAAATTAGTCATCGTGATTTTCGCATAAACACACTACTCTCCCTGAAAGGGCGGCCTAAGCTTCGGAGGCAGAAACCCTTTTCAGGAAGCATATATATTTTGCTTTGGAACAAGTGAACTAAGTGAGAAACTCTCAACTTAATGTCTCTTCCATAGCTTCTCCATAGTTTTCTTGTTCAGAAAGGATATTTATCAGCTTCAAGTTGCAGAGCTTCAAATTTTAATTTAAATTTGTTGGAGTTATAACATGGATAATCAGAAGAATGATGTTGAAAAGGTTGAAGATGTGATGTTGCCTGGTTTTCGATTTCATCCGACAGATGAAGAACTTGTAGGATTTTACCTCAAGAGAAAGATTCAGCAGAAATCTTTGCCCATTGAGCTGATTAAGCAAGTTGATATCTATAAATATGAACCCTGGGATCTTCCAAGTGAGTTTATTTATTTTTTTGACAACATCTTCCAAGTGAGTTCTTGTTTTCATAATTTCCTTACTTTCTGTTGCATGAACACTAATTCATCATTCAAATGAAGCAAAATTCATCTTTTGGTTCATTAGCTTCCAAGAAACATAGAAATTTACTTAAATAAATTTATCTATTGTATTGCTATCAGGTAAGATTTTTCAAATAATTCCATGTTTGAAAGATTCTTTTATTTTGCAGTCATGTGTCCTCAAATTTGTCTGTTCCTTTGTCTTTCTTCAACTTGTACTTGGTCCTTGTAAAGATTTTTTTTTTAATTACTATTTTTCATGATTTGTTTATAAAAAGCAGAGCTTGCAGCTTCAGGGGAGAAAGAGTGGTATTTCTACTGTCCAAGAGACCGGAAATACAGAAATAGTGCAAGGCCTAACCGAGTGACAGGAGCCGGGTTTTGGAAGGCGACCGGAACCGACCGCCCTATTTACTCTTCTGATGCCACTAAATGTATTGGTTTGAAGAAATCCCTTGTGTTCTATAGAGGCAGAGCTGCCAAAGGGATCAAAACAGACTGGATGATGCATGAATTTCGCTTACCTTCACTTTCAGACTCATCAACTCCACCCAAGAAGCTCTTAGACAAAACCCTTCCTCCAAATGTAATCATCCTCCTTGAACTCAATTCTCCAATGTTTTGGTTTTTTTTTACTCCATCCGGTATTAAGAGCTTTGCTCTAATTCGGATCCGACTCGCGTTGCGCAACTGATTTTGGTGGGTGAGTCTACCAATAGGGTAGCTGCATACGCAAGTTAAGCTGAAACAAGCCGCTTAGCACTTGATCCAACCCCTCGTTGGTCTCCAATGTTTTGTTTGATTATAAGTTTAAACTGTCTAAAATCATAAAGTTTCTATGTTTTGGCTTGATGAAACAGGATGCATGGGCTATTTGTAGGATATTCAAAAAGACAAATTCCATGGCACAAAGGGCACTTTCTCAATCTTGGATATCTTCATTTCCTGAGACTATCCCATCTGATCATATACTTCACCAAGGGGCACCATGTACTCAATTCAGTCCAGACAACATTTCTTGCACAACAAACAATGAACTCCAACAAGGCAGTTATTCTGCCCTAGATATCCCCTCTTACAAATCATTCAATCCTTATAGACCATCTCCATTTCCTGTTTCCAATGGAGATTTTCATAACAACTTGATGTTTTCGCCGCCGCTTGATCACATCTCAGGGTCAGGACCCTTGAATTTGATCACTGATGTTAGTAATAAGGCCAATGCCGAGAGTATCGATTTCGGATCAGGGCAACAACAGCAATATAGTGGCAGCTTCTCAATCAGCTTGTCGCAAGATATGCAAGGCAATGCAGGTGTAGGTGATAATAACCATTGGGGCAACATTAGATCAATGGGATTTCCTTTCAGTTTGCCTTCCAATGGGTGTGATTCATGGAAGCCTAATTTACCATGGGATTCACCTCAATGCCCGAGTGAGATGTCTACTACTTATTCAACTGACAAATGCTATACTTAAATCAGCTGCCGACTAGTTTTGGTTTTTATTAAAAAAAGTTGGAATTAGTATGAGCAGCAGCATACGTGTTCACAGTATTATTGTACAGTTTTCAGTTTCACATATATATATTCGGCCAAATTACCGATTTATATCTAAAACTTTTGTGAAATAATCAATTTTTTTTTGGTACATATATATGAGCGGTTAAAAACTGCTAATGACTAATGATGCTCTTGGCCTAGCTATCCCCAGCAAGTCCTTTTGGAGGAGTCGATGAAGTGCCTTTGGTGGCTGATAAATAATCAATTTGATTTCAAACGTTTTAACCGAAACAAATCCAACTAAAACATTCGTGAAGTACTCCATTTAATACTAAACCTTTTAATTGAAACAAAAGGAGACAAACATTTACAGGATTTAACAAATCGAGTCTGTTTTGGATTACAAATGGGTCAATATTATTTAATTCGATGTTACTTATAGTAAGAGTATTAAGATTAAATATCTTACTATAAATTATTAATGACTTAATGATCTATTTCGCCTCTGAATTTATAAAAAAAAAGAAAGAAAGACAAAATAAGTCTTTAACTTTAATTTTGACACAACGTCACCCATGAACTCACAATTTTAACCAAATAGGCCCGGGCCGTTAAATTTGTGACTCATTAGTCCATGTGGCCAAAAGTTTCCACGTCAGCTGGTGAGTGAGTCTCACGTGTGGGTTAGGCCATGTAGCCGTTCTTCAGGTTGGTTAGGGGTGGGTGAGTCGAGGGAAATCTCCTGGGTTGTGGGAGATTGGCTCGACTTGGTTATTATTGGGTAGTATTTACCAAAACTAAATAACTAAACCAACATTCGGTGGGACTTGGACCCATGATTACACGATCCAAATACGGTGCACTCACAAATTGAGTTAAAAACTTGGGTGCTTCTCACATTCTTCTTTAAATTCTCTTGTCTGTATCATTGTTATGCGGTTAAGCAGACTCATCTCTGTCAAGTCTGGTTCATAATTTCATAGTTCAAATTCCGGTTGAGTGAATGATTTAGACTATTCATTCCATCATGTAAAAGAAACAAATCCATCTTCGTCTAGATTTTATCAACCACAAGAGAGTGATAACACTTCAAATTATGTACACACAAGTGCTTAATTTTTTTTTTTTTTTGCTACTTCACACAAGTGCTTAATTAATTCTCTTGAATCATAAAAATACACTGGACTTCATGCTTCTCTTGTCTGGTCCAATGAATCTCATAGCCCATGCTCTGTTCTTGGCCCATGTTCTTATCCGAATCCAATTATAGTTTGGGTCTCGGCCTCTCGGGTGATTTAAGGGGAAAATAAGAAAACACAAAACTCAATTCATAAATTCCAATTTGCTTTGATCATATGGCCCTAGACCTAGTCAACAATTTTGAAAATGTGTTAGGCTAAAACTGAAATTTTGAACAGTCAAGAGGAATTTAACTAGGATAAATTTTCTTTTTCTTTGTCGTCCTAATTGGTTCAATAACGTTGGAAAACTTATGGCTATAATATTTGGTAGGAGAAATTTTTTTTTTTTTAAGAATATAAAAAAACCAAGTAATCACACAACATGTATCAATGGAAATGAACATAATTTTAGAAAATGAAAATGATAATGAAATGAAAATCTCAAATTAAAATAAAAATGTTTTCCGTTTCCATTCAATTGTCATTTTCATTTTCTAAAATTATACTAATTTTTATTGGTTTATATTATGTGACTACTTGATTTGTTTGATATTTTTAAAAAATTAAAACAGAAATATTTTCACCCATCAAATATAGCCAAATTTTCTAATTCTTCCCTGTCGAGATAGAAAATTTTTCTTAAAAGTCTTCGTCAAACAATTGACCCATTAATAATTTCTTTTTCTTTTTCGTATCAATGGGTTCATTGACGTTGGAAAAAAAAATACAAAATACTCTCAATTTGAATTTCACGGCGGTTGACAAGTCGAAATGACAAAACTTATTAGTTTTAATTACCGAATTTTCATTCCCAATCAACAATTAAAAAAATTAAAGTTTGAGGCTAGCCATTTACTGAAATTCTTTTAAAATAAAAAGGAATGTAAAGACCATAATTTATTTTTCTTTCTCGTATTAATTGGTTCATTGACGTTGAAGAAGAAAATGAATTGTTTTTCTATCCATCTTTTCTTAATCATATTATTAATTTCCAAGCATTGAAAAGACATAATCTACATATATGATGACTAGATTTTCGGGTATCGGCTCACTCGAAAAAAGGAGAACGAAAATAGTTTTTGCTGTGCGTGGTATTACCGCCTATTATCCCGCCTAATAATTAAGGTAATAATTTAATTTGAAAATTAGCCCCTAATAATAATCCATGAGAGTTTACATGATAAAATCTTTAATTTTAGGATATTATTGAATAGAATTTTAGAAAATAAGGTAACTTTTCCCGAGATACTGAACAAAACAAATAGCATTGTTTAGAAAAAAAATGTAGTAATGTTTGCAAATGATATGTACGGTAAAAAAAGAGAGAATCTATAGTGCTTGTGGTAAAACTATGAAGTGGTAAAAAATGTAAAAAATATTAGTTATTCTCACCGATCATTGGTAGCCATTAAAATGATGCAAAAATATCTTTCTTATAGTGCTTTTAACAATGCATCCGAGTTGTTAGCTTAACTGGTGAGTGCATCCGTGCCTGAACCGTGAGGTCCTGAATTCAAATCTCACGAAATGTGGGTTTAATAGTTTGTTTATTTAGTTGTTTGTAGTTTGTGTTGGATTCTCATTAGATATTTGAGTATATAAGGAATTATTCTGATTATAATCACTGTGAGATTTCAATTTACCTCTAAAAAAAAAAAATACATCCTGAGAGTGACATATTTAAAATTCAATATCATCGTGGAAATAGGCAGCAGCTAGATGTAAGAATTGTAACTACGCAGTTAAAGTTGTCTATGAATATCATGCATATATGGATATATCTGGTAACTCCCACAACTTACTTCATTTTTTTGTTGAGAGGAACATGAAGATTCTTCAAATCCTCTCATTATTTTTGCCTATCTTCCTCTTTCTCATGTCATGCCCTTTTCTTACCGAGTCATCTTTTTCTTCATTCCACACTAATCATCACCAAAGCCAATGCCTCGACGATCAAAAATCTGCTTTGATGCAACTTCAACAAGGTCTTTACTATGCCCCTAATTTTACTGTCTCTTCCAAAGCTGAGCTTTGGGGTCTCAATACTACTAATTGTTGCTCTTGGAAAGGAGTTTCATGTGATGCTTTTGGCCATGTGATAGGGCTCGATCTCAGTTATAATAACCTTTTAGGTACCTTCCACTCTATTTTTAATCTCCATCATCTCCAATACCTTAATCTTGCTTGAAACAACTTCAATACCACTCTGTTTCAATATGGGTTTAAATTTGAAAGACTCCCAAATTTAACCCATCTCAACCTTTCAAATTCATGTTTCCATGGCCAAATTCCAGTGGAGATATCATCCTTGACAAGGTTAGTGTCTCTTGATCTATCTTCTCAAGATTCTTGCTATTTAAGATATTACCAAATTTTGGACCCATACCACTACTACTTATACAACCAATCATTGCCTTCTGAGGTTCAGAAACCACTCACATTAAAAAACCCAAACTTGAAGACATTAATCAAGAAGTTGAGGTTTCTCACAGAGCTTTTTTTGGATAGTGTCAACATTTCAATTCACAGTACTCAATGGTGTGAAACCATATCACAAGCACTTCCTAAGCTACGTGTCTTGAGTCTATCAAGTTGTGGTTTGACTGGTCCATTTTGTTCCTCCCTCTCAAAGCTTCAATTCCTTTCCAAACTTAACCTCAATCATAACCCAATCTCTTATTTGCCTCCCAATTTCTTGGAAATTTCCTCTCATTTGGCTTCTCTCAGTTTAGCCAATTGCAGTTTGAGTGGTGATTTCCCAACACACATCTTCTTGTTGCCCACAATGCAAAGCATTGACATTTCAGGAAATTATGATCTTAGAGGTCAATTGCCAGAATTTCCAATAAACAATACTTTGCAAGTATTGTCTCTAAATTTTACAAATTTTAGCGGTAAATTACCAGAATCAGTTGGTAATCTTAAGCTCTTGACATATTTATACATTTCCTATTGCCATTTTTTTGGACCAATCCCATCATCACTTGCAAATCTTACAAATCTTGTCCATCTGGATCTACGGGGTAACAATTTCAGTGGTCCAATCCCTCCATTTCATAGATTTGGAGTTCCTAATCTTACAGTTCTTCGCTTGGGTGAGAACTCACTTTCCGGATCTATACCCTCATCCATATTTACTCTCCCATCATTGCAAATCTTGAATCTTAAACGCAATCAATTAGACGGTGCTATTGATGACTCAATCTTTCACCTCTCAATGCTTGAAAGACTTTCTATTGGCGACAATAACTTTGATCCTATGAAGCTTGACATGTTCTTTCAAATGAAGAACTTATGGGGTCTCGACCTTTCCAATATAAGCTTGTCAATTGGATTTGGAAGCCATAACAACAAAAGCCTTATTTTCTCCCAATTACAGGTACTACTTCTAAGGTCATGCAATCTCACTGAATTTCCAGAATTCATCAAAACACAAGACAAGTTGGTTATTCTAGATCTTTCTAATAACCAAATCCATGGTTTTGTGCCTAATTGGTTGTGGAAGACCACCACTCTTTTTTACTTAAACCTTTCTTTTAATGCCATTGATTTTCCAAAACAAATCCCCTATCCAATGCTGCGGAGCTTGAGTTTACGGTGTTGTAACATAAGTACATTTCCACCATTTCTAAAGAATCAAGACAAGTTAGAATATCTTGACCTCATAGGAAACCAAATAAGTGGTGCAATACCAAATTGGGTGTGGAAGAAAAGTTTGCGAGGACTTCATCTTTCTTACAATCATCTCTCATCTTTGGACCAATTATCTCCATCTTCTTTAGAAGGCCCCTCAACAAGACCTATTTGCAATTTGAGTCAACTTAAAGTTTTTACTGCAGCTTTTAACAATTTGACCGGTCCAATTCCAAATTGCTTGGGAAATATCACTTCTCTCTTTTTGTTGGACCTAGAAGGAAATAACTTCACTGGCAACATACCAATTTTTACAGAAGGAGCCCAACTACAAATACTTAGAGTAAGTAAGAATAGATTGGAAGGGAAGTTTCCAAGATCATTGGCCAATTGCACTCAGCTCATGGTTTTGGAAGTCGGAAACAACATGATGCATGATACATTCCCAATTTGGTTGGGGAAATTGCCTAGGTTGGAGGTTTTGGTATTGCGAGAAAATCGCTTTTATGGTGAAATTAAACACTTACCAAAACATGAACATGTTTTCTCTACTTTGGATGTACTTGACATTGCTTCTAACAACTTCTATGGTGAAATACTATCCCTTGATTTCCTTCAAGCTACTCAAGTAAGGTCACTCAAAATCGGTGGGAACAAATTGGAAGGGAAGCTGCCAAGATCATTAGCCAATTGCACAAAACTTGAGGTTTTGGACCTTGGAAACAATATGTTTCATGACACATTTCCTTATTGGTTGGATCAATTGCCTTCTTTGAAGGTTCTTGTTCTAAGAACCAATAGATTTCATGGCACAATTCAAATTTCAGGGAGCTCTGAAAATGCCTTTTCAATGCTACATATTTTGGACATTGCTTCCAACAAGTTTTCAGGTGAGTTGCCAGTCCAATTTTTCCAATGTTTGAGTGCAATGATGCAAATAATGACCGATGCCAGGAAAGCTAAGCCGGAGTATCTTGGAGAGTACTACTATCAAGACTCTGTGACAATTGTCAATAAAGGGGTTGCAATCTTCTACCAAAAAATCTTAACCATTCTTGCTTGTCTTGATCTTTCCAACAATAATTTTCATGGGCTAATCCCACAAGAGGTAAACTATCTCATATCGCTCCAAGTGTTGAACTTTTCCCACAACAGTTTCTCTGGGCCAATTCCATTAGGGGTGGAGAACCTAACAGAGCTGGAGTCATTGGACCTCTCACACAACAACTTGTCAGGCAAGATTCCTCCGCAACTAATGAGTCTAACTTTCTTGGAAAAACTGAACATGTCTTACAACCATCTTGATGGGAGCATACCTCGAGGCAACCAATTCAATACATTTGAAAATGATTCCTACTATGGGAACCCAAGATTATGCGGACCGCCTTTGACAAGGAAATGCAATGAAGATGGTGTTCCAACAATGTCACCTCCAAAGGAAGATGTAGATTCATGGGCAGATGGTATTTCTGTTTGGAAAATTGCATTGATCGGTTATGCTGGTGGATTGGTGGTTGGGCTATGTCTTGGATATACGGTGCTGAATGAGTTGGGGAACAAATGGCTGGACCGTTTCAAACCGAAAGGGAAAAGAAATAGGAGAAGAAGATCGAGGTGATTCCGAATTAGAGCAGGTAAGAATTGAATAGATAGTGCTTATTATGGTTCTTTTATTATTATTATTATTATTAGTAATTTTTTAATTCCCAACTTCATTTTATCTCAGTTTATTTACAAGGCTTATAATCATAACTGATTGTGTTTCTTGTGTAGGTGTCAATATTTTTGAAGCCAAACCTCTTTGAGTTGCTGCACTTCTGGTCCGACATAGCTCATTTCATTTCGTATCTGAGTTAATTTAAAGGTATGCATCTCTAGTTCTGAGATAATATGTTTTCTCAAACCTTTAAAATTTAATAGCTAATCCCCTTGTAAATTCTTTATTTTCCTCCATTTTCATAAATAGAATGTCCTCTGCTTCTGCACTCACTCATAGACAGCATTTTGTTGAATGCAAAATTCTAGTGCTATAGAATTGCAATCCTAAGCTGTATCCATCCATATATACATATAAATTAACTAAGAAATGAGGGGCATTTCATAGCAACATTTAACACCCTGAGCAAACCTTCTAAATTGTCTAAAATTGGAAAAATGGCATTCCTAAATTAGTATTAGACTTGATTAAATGATTTGATCTTAAAGCTTTTTATGAATAAAATGGTTAAAAGCTTCATTACAGTCTTCATTTCCTTGTTACCTTCCTCTTATTCTGCCTAGATTGTCTTTAGGCCTATATATAATACCGGATTTTTTTATTCTGCTAAAAGTGACTTGGTCCTTGTAATTTTCAGGCTGATTATTTGAGTATAGGCTTATTATCCTCATCTTACTACAAGAAATTGCTGCTTCAGCTGCATCTTATTCCCAGTTAGAACTAAGGCAAAAGATCTTCTCGGCCACCCAAAGCAGGACAGGAAATTTGCACTTTATGCAGCAACAAGAAATGAGTTACTTGGAACAGAAAACTCCAAAATGAACTTGGTTGTTTCTGATGATCAACTTACATATTTACTTCTTTATTATTCTTTCCTTTTGTTTTTTTTTTTTGGTTTTTGCTTTTTTTTTTGGCCAATTTACTTTATTGTTCAAGGAAATCCTTTCAAATAGGGGAAAAAAAGGTCATCTCTATAAAATCAAATTATGCACATTAATCTCTCAAGCATTGTTCTGATATAGCAACCAATCCAAAAATCAGTAAATCAAGCTTATAGAATTCAAATAACACAGCCTGAACTTAGAGAAATGATAAAATCTTGATATTTTTGTCAATTCCTCTAATCCTCCAAAATCCAACTACATCTTTAGTTACAGCTTTGCAGGGAACAAATAAAGTGGTGTTGTGGCAACTGGCAACTGACTGACATATGCATCAGTCTGGAGCTTGAATATTCTGATCATGGAACCGCCAAGTGACCAAAAGAAGCTAATAGTATCTTTTTTACCATGTTGTGTTAGGAAATGGAAGTGCTCTTTTCAATTCTGTGCTTAAATTCGAAATGTAAGTAATCAAATATACAAGTGCTTATCCATTTCTTGAGTTTAGCTGCTCTCACTAATTAACTTTATTCTTTTCTGGTCTTGAATGCAGAAACCATTCTTCCTTTCAAATAAGAAACTGTTGTTCTTCCTTAGCTCCTCCCTCGCCCTCAGAATGCTTTGTATGCAGTTGACGGACCAAATCACAACTGTCTGGTGACCTACAGCCTTAAACTCTGTTCAAGGACCAATGCACCATCTTGATATATCTTTGACTTTATTAAGTCCGTCCCTTCATTGCAGAGGGATGAATTCTGATCCGATCCGATCCCATCAGATCAAATTAAGTAAACTTTTGGCCATTGCTGTAAGTTGTCAAGTTATGTGCTTATACTTGCGAAGTAGATACCGCAGCGATACCCCAGAGGTGGAATGCTGCTTCATTGGTTTAGTTTATACCATTCTACAACTTAGTTAAATGTTGTACATAGATTACAATGTCAGTTGGCCATGTTATATTTACATATCAGTATACTCAATCAGCTCTAGATATATTACAATTTCTACTACATTACAACATGTTTTATGCTTCTATTCCTAGTTAGTTTTTGAATCTCCATCTTTTGAAATTACAGTAGAAAAAAGTTTGTTGATACTCTACTTAATTATAAATCACAATAGACTTTTCCCAAGTGTTGAAGATGTAGGCTAACAATGGAAAGCTAACTGTATATACTTAATATTATTATTATTACTAATGTTATGGTCCATATAGTATATGGTGATCAAGGCAAGACTAACTGTTAACAACACTTAACATTAACTGCCCAATCAAAGGGTCATCTTTTACACACTTTTATAGCAAAAATAATTAATTCTTGGGAATGATTTGAGTACCACTAAACCCCCCTCTTTAATTCTTTTACAAAATAATTGGTATGACAAAAAATCATGTCCTTTCTAAATGGTACTCTTATCTCTATCCAAAAATGTCTTATGAACGGACCCAAGGTCGGATTACAAATCCTAACTCTTGCAGTCCCCTTCTTATAGCATAGGCCACCCGCCCACCCCACCATTGTAAATAAAATAATACTATATATATTTGCAGCGCCCTATCAGTTCTAAATAATCTAATGTTCCCTCGTAAGCATATCCGCTTCCTTGTCAAGATGGCCGAGTTGGTCTAAGGCGCCAGTTTCAGGTACTGGTCCGAAAGGGCATGGGTTCGAATCCCATTCTTGACAACTGTTGATACTTTTTCCTTTTATGGAACTTTTGAGTCTCTGACTGTTAAAAATATTGCAGTATTGCCATGAATGATTCAATTCACAGATGGAGCTAGGTTATTATGATTATCTTCTAAATTCTAATTACATTATGAACACTAAACCAATATATGAAAGTTTGGGATTCCAAAATTTTGATAAAGATATAGTATATGCTAAATTATGTAACATATAGGAGCTGCAGCAAAAAGGATTAATAATATACAGGGGAAATACTACAATGTTATTACTACTACATTATTATAATATTAACATGGGAAAAGCAAAAAAGATGGTTCTACATTAATCTTCCTATTAACAAAATTAATCTTGCTCAATTTGCTGTGGCACCATAAAAGTTGATCTTTTGTTACTTTTGACATGTTCAAAACTCTTGCCACCAATTTCAAATCAACTTGAGAGAAGAAGTAAAGCACTTGATCTGAATTGTCCTCTGGATTCTTTCTAAATTTTCTTAATATGCAGTTCCCACTTCTTAGTATATCTTTAAGCTTCCTATCCTTCTGCAATTCCAATAAAGAAAAAAACATGTTAATTGAAATTAAAAATCAACTAAAAGCACCTCATTTTAAAAATGTACTTTGATGAAAGCTTTTGAAAAGACTAATAAAACCTTTTGTAGACTTGTTTGAACCTCAACTAAAAGTTCAAGATCAGCTGGCTCCAAGGGTTCTACTTGAGTCCCTTTCCTGGCCTTCTGAATCACAAGATTTGCATCTTTATCAGCTCGAACGAATCGCCAAAATATTCTTATTGATTCTTCCATGATCTCTACTAGCATATCACTTGTAATTGCATCATCATCTCTTCCTTTTCTTCTTGCTTTCCTTTTATCCTTCATATTATCCTCTACATCAGAATTAAGCTGGTGTTAGCCAATTTTTTGCTAAACATTTTGCTGCATAATCAAGAAATGAGTACTCATTGAGTTATGGTTGCCAATGACCCCACAATGGGGTCTGATTGGGTTGAGAGACATGCACCAATCAGGTATATTGTCACTATCTCAGGATTTAGACAATGTTTAATAATATCATTTACTGGGCATTTAGAGTTCTTACCTCTGATAACTGGAACTTGAAGGAGATTACGTAGAACACATCGATTCTTAACGTAATTTTGTACCCTTGGACCTTCAAATGGTTCATTCTCTATAAATCTTTGCATCAGAACTTGAAATTGTTGAAATTCACCAGCAACTTCATTGTATCTACGTGTTCCATAAGGATCAGATTCCCATATTTCAATGGCCTTTTCATATTGCCAATGGAGTACTTCCCAAGAAAGGCAAAGTTGCCCTACATAGACTATTTCCAGATCACCATGAAGCTCCTTCATGAACTTTGTCATGGGGTCAAAATCTGACTTTTTTCGCCTTCCAAGCCGCAGGTTCTGAGAGAGAAGAGATGTAATTGCTGGAGATGAAGGTGATTTGTGGCTGGAAATTGATTGAAGTGGATCCTTTGACTGAAGAAAGCCTATGAATTTTCAAGAAGCATAAGGGACAGATTACTTTACATGAAACTTAATGAAAAAGGTATAAAGCAGATGCAATCTGCCACCTATATACATAATTAATATCCCCAAAAGTCACTTAATCATATTCAAAAGGGAAAAAAACAGATACCAAGTGTTTTTCATGCAACATTTAGCGTTTTTGGTTGTCTACTTTTCTACCATTTAAATTTCAAAGTAGCCTTTTTAAACCAGAAAAACCAGCTTTGAAAAATGATTTTGTGGAGCATTAAAACCACTGCAGATTTTTATATTATGAATTCAGTAGTAATTGGAGAGTTAGGTAAAGGTTTCCCAGAATGAGACGGTGACTTAAATGAAATTGTGGAACTAGGCTGATATCTAAAGGGTTTGGCTGGATAGCACCATAGACATAGGTAGCACCATCAATCAACTAACTAAAAATACTTTCATAAAGAGTAAATGGGTTGGTTTCATCTCCATTAACAATTAACATTATTCAGAACTAAATTTTTTAAAAAATCAAAATCAAAATCAAAAGGTGATATGAATTCTAGTGCTTCCTCCTACTTTGGCTTAAAATTTCATTTGAGCAGGTTCAATCCTCTGCTTAACCAAACTTAGCAGATTAAGTGGGTCCTTTTTGCCTTAATTTGAAACGACACTGCTAAAGGTAGAATGTGTTATTCATTGTGATTGATTAACTAGAAAAAGGTAAACAGGAAGATGGTTCATGATTATTCATAACATTTATCAAACATGAAAGCAGTTAAATGAATGAACTTTTAGTTAAAATAGTAAAAGGATTATACTGACCTATTGCATACATCTTCTGGTAATTCAAGATATCGAATTTTCGCATTCTTTCTCTGTAACTCTTGTAGAATTTGTGAAGCTCACTCATTCTGTCAACATGCTGATACTTCTCATCAATCTTCCAAGGCTTCAAATCATCCATTATTTTTGGAGACTCTGATTCTTCTAAGATAGTTGGGAGCCCTATGGCTCTAACCTTTTTCAGCTCCATCTTGAGTTGTTCTATCAGATCTTGATGCTCCCACAAAGTTTCCAATCCATTTGAATCCTCAGAATCTGAACCAAACGAGTTATCTAAATTGGGTTTCTGTAAATTTTCCAAACTATTTCCGGATCCATTATAATTTCCAAACTTTTCCGACTCTTCTAATTTTCTAAGCTCTTCCACCACCATATCTATATCTTCATTGTCATCAAAATCATCTGCTTCTTCCGAGACCGAATCTTCTTTAGGTGATTTTCCCTTATCTTTATCAATAGTATTGCTTAATGAATCAACCTCAAAATCTTCTTCCTCAAAATCTCTATCTGACAAAAATCCATCACTAGCTGGACCCATGAATTGACTCATATACTCGGGACTGGAAGTAATGGAATCCAATTCATTCTCCGAAATAATGAAGTCTTTCTCAGTAAGAAACCGAAAATTCCCAGAAACATCTTCTTCACTTATCGAATTATTCTCCTCTTCAACAGCTTCTTCTTCACTTTGTTCTGCTTCAACCAGAGTCTCCTTTGGCACTTTTTCTTCATTCATTGTTATTTCTCCAAGAACAGGCTGAACAGTTTCATCCTTCAAATTTTTTTCTACAAAATCCTTTTCTGACAAAAACCCATTATCGGAATCAGCATATAGTTCCTTAACACAAAAGCTCACATCCTCTGGTTTCTCCATGATGCAACTAAAGTGATTCCCTGAATTGAATTCATACTTGTTAGTGCTTGTAGAAGAGGCAGATTCCACGCCGACATTATTATAATCTTCATCTTCTCTAAGCTTCCTGCTGAATTCTTCAAACGTTTGAGTTTGAAACTGAAACTTGAAAAACAACTTTGGTGACTCTTTTTCTTCAACCAAATCAGTGTCTGTCTCATTCAGTTGAGTAGAATCAGTTTTGGTTTCCTCTGTATTAGCAACCTCTGTTTCTTCCTCTGGTTCAATATGTATCCGAATGTTTGATTGAGAAAGCTTATATCTTTTAACCCTGAAACGAAAAAAAGAGACAAAAATTAAAAATTTATGAAAGATTAAATTGTTTTATTTTTTTAAAAAAGAAAGCGAAGTCGAAATTGCTTTACCTGGAGATAACCTTGGTGAAGAAACCAAGCAAATAGAAGAACAGGGCAGAGATGGGGACCAAGAAAAACTCACCAAAAGGAAGCATCTTTTGAAAGAGAAACCCATTAAAAGAACTCATATTCTTGAAATTAAATTGGGTATTGTTCAAAAACTTCTTGGCGGTTCCCATCAATATAACCCATCAATCTCTTTATTTCAAGTTGAAGCAAAAAAACAGAGCAAGAAACAGAGTGGAAGAAGTCCATAGAAACTCTGATTTTAACTTTGAAAAATTTGAATCAAAAATAGACTCTCAACCTGTAAAAAAAGGAACCCAAACCCCAAACAAATGATGAAATTCAAGATTTTGCATGAAAAGGATCAAAAGAAGTCGAAATCTGACCTAATTAAGTGAGATTAAACTTAATGAAAATCAAAAAAGAAAGGGAAAAATAAGGGAAGAAAAGAACATTTCAGCGACTAAGGTGGTGTTTTTGAGCTAATCTTAGGTTGCTTAGAGCCTTGGAATCCTGAGGACCGTTATATGAGAGATTTGGAGACAAGATTTTTGATTTAGTTGAAGGGTCGGTTTTTTGCCTCTCTGTGTAATATGCAAAGTTTGTGAATAGTAGAAAGAATAACAATTGGGTTAAATTGAATGTTTACGCCTTTAATTACTTTTTTATGTTAGTATTTATTTTCGTTTTCGTTTTTACTTTTTTAATATGTTTTTTAGAGTTGAATTTGAAAGTTTAGGTCAGGAAAGATATAATTAGTTGGGAGAATTTTTTTGACCAAGTAGTCATAGGAAAATCATGCACAATTTTTTGGCACAATTGTGTGATTAGACTTTGTAAATTGTAATTCAAGTCGGTGGACAATAACGTCAAGAAGTTTCTATATTACAATTACTAAAACATAGGGGCTAAATTTGTTTAATTAGGAGATAATATTGAGGGGACAAAATATTACTATTAGTAAGTACGCTCCAAAATGATGATCTAAATAATTTCTCATAATTTTGAGAGGATAAGATTACATTTATTTCAAAAACACTTTTGTAAATATATTTATCGTTTCATAAAAAAGAAAAAAGAAAGAAAGAAATCAATTTCCTTTTTCCTTCTGTTAATTAAAGATGTGTTTAGGAGTTAAAACCATATGCTACTTATGGTGGAAGCTTGTTATAAGTCACTCTAATAAATAGGGAAAGTGTTGAAATTGGAGGGTTTTAGATGAACCAAACCAAAGGAAAATAAGTATAGCTGTAAATAAAAGGAGGAAAAATTGGTTGAATCTATTGGCCCTTTTTAGATGGAATTGAAGTCTCTTCCTAGAAGCTTTCAATAGTATGCAAGCAATTTCTTCGTAAGGAAGTCTTTCTTACCATCGGCCTTTGCTCAAGCCTCATTAAACCTTTCCATATTTCAAGACATTGAGAAATTGCCCATTGATGTTATCAAAAAAAAAAAAAAAGAAATTGCCCATGAAAGATCCTAGTAATACAAATATTACGTTTTTGCCTTCTTTCACACTTTCACCTCACAAACACATACAATTTGTATGATTAATATTTGCCACAAATTGGGATGAGTTATGTAAATGTACTTCTCCTCAACACAAGATTTTCCTTCAAAACCTACTCCCAATGAATCCATTAAAACTTTTTTTGGATACTAAATTAATCTTTTTAAGTTTTTATAAATAATATTCATTTATCCAGTAGGAGGAAACAGTGGCGGATCCAGAAACATTTGTCAGGGTGGGCACAATATCTTCTACATATACATAGATTTAAAAAATAACTATGATTTATATGGACATTTTGATGATTTAATCGATTGAGGGTGGACACTGATGATTAATTTAGGATGGACACCATAAAAATTACATACAAAATAAGAAGAAATTTGGAAATTGAGGGTGGGCACTTGCCCACCCACAACCATACATAAATCCGCCCCTGGGAGGAAAAAGAACTTTTTTTTTATAAATATATATTCATTTATCCAATAGCAGAAAAAAAAAATTGCTACTAAAGACTGGCTAGTTACAAGAGAGTTTGCACTCAAGAGAGGCAATTATCAGTCTAGCATCAAATTCCAACAATTACAAAGAGAGAAACATTGCTAATGAAAATAAAAAAGATTTTCCCAAGCTTGTTGTTTCATATATAAGTAAAACACTTAAAGAAATAGGCAATATTAATTTCAATTTGGCCCCCTAAAATTTGGTAATATTTCATCTAGCCCCCAAACTAATTAATAATCATGAATGCATCCTGGTTAAATGTTTGGATGTCTTATTTACAAAATTATATGTTTAATTGATTATAATAAGTATATTATATATATGATATACTTACAAAGTAAGCCATCTAGTATATGCATGCAAGCAAAAGGTATGTGGAATTAGATACAACATCAAATTCCTTCCAACAGCAGCTATACAAATTCATATATGAATAGAATTTGAATTGAAGGCCAATATATAATACTGATTGCAGAGAGATGATGATTATTATTTTAACCTAACCGATAATTTTTTAAATCAGGCTTTCTTTTTGGCATAAATTGGATATATAGGTTTTATAAGAGAACAATGACCAATCACTTTCATGCAGATTGACTTGGAAAGCCACCTTCAATAAATATTAATAAAATTAGGGTATAAAAGACAATGACAAAATATTTTTAATAGGTAGTAAAAATATATAAATCAGAAAAGAATTAATTAATGTATATACAAATTAATTTCAGACAAATTCGACGTTGTTTTCAAATGTAACTCGTGGGAAATGGATGTCTCATTACTACACGTCTGAATATATGGAGAACAAACAATGCATCACGAAAATTGTATTCTACGTATGAAATTAATAATAAAAAATATATTAATTATTTTGGCAAGAAAACATTATTGCATGCTTACTTGTGCTATATATTTGATTTTGATTATTCATAGTTTATTCATTGTTGATGAAAGTGACTGACGATACATATATATGCATTAATATGTTTAAGTCTCAATCAATTTATTTATTTATATGGTTTCTAAGAGTACATTTGATTATTCCTTTTCTTTTTCTTATTCATCAAAATTCTTCATTATAAATAATGATATCTACCTCTCCTACAAAAAGAAAAAAAAAAAAAACTCACAAAAATTATCCCAAAAATTTAATCCGTGTGATGTAAGATAAGTTCAGTCACACAATTCACAAATAAACCTTAAAATCTTATATAATTTTGAGGTAGTTTCGTTGACTGACATGATCTGATCCGTCTAAATGTGATTTGATTCAAATATGTGGGAGCTTAACCTGAATAAGATTTATCATGGAGTTCTATGGGGGAAGTGGAAGTCGAGGGCCGTGCTCATTATGGGTATGGGAAAAGTTTGATTGTTATAATCTAGTTCTATTTAATTTAATTAAGGGATTTCTCTCCATTTCCTTGTACACTAGGTCACATTTGAATTATGTAAATTTTTTGTTATTTTGTATTTTTTCAGGCTTTTTAATTTGTTTTTGCACAACAATTATAGTATACTAATAGTTCGGATCTTCTGTTCGAATCAGGATTTCACATTTTGTTTGCTGATCAAAACATGATGTCCCAACTCCCACGAATTCAATATTGAGAATTTCATCAGTTAGGGCACAAAATATCTAAATGTGAATATATATATAGTACTTTAGGGGGTAATGCCAAAAAAAAAAAGAATAGTACTTTAGGGGGTAGAATGGGTGTCTAGCCATTACAAATAAAAATTTTGTATTGTATCATATGGTATCCACACTTTATAATATATGTTAAAAGATTTTCTATATAATTTGTGATTAAACCAGAGTTGTTATACTGTATAGGGAAAATTTTCCATATGAAGAGTTTTCAAAATATTAAATACATATATATTTGGACCTGCATTCAACACTGCTATATTATAGTTCTGGCAAAAAAAAAAATCACTGCTATATAGTAAAATGAAAATTTATGTGGGCAATCCTTTCTCGTGACATAAAAAATTTAATATATGCTTTAAAGGACGTAAGGAACCTAATAGAAAACACATTATTCTTTCACCTCTCATTCATTTCTAAAATCAAAGTATAATTTTCAAGTCGAGTGTTTAATTTAATGTGATAAAATAACATAAACACTAGCTTATTGCGTCGCTGATCGATCCATTAGTTCAATTATATATTTGAATCTTCAAGCATTCCTGCAAAAATTACTTATCAAATTACAAGTATATATATATATATATAATATATTTGCCCTATGAGAACCTCATGTATATATTTATATTCTAAGTTTCCTCATAGAATTATGTCCATTTATAGGTCTCAAGGGGCCCCCAAATCCTGAGGAGTGAGGGCACGGTCTGATTGTTGCCGACTCTTTCCAAACAGAGATATTCTGGATTCGATCCCATCCCATCTTGTAGATATTTCTACTTTCTTGTCTTCTAACTTTGTGATTCGGTAATTATTTAGGTCTCACATATATGATAGCTCATATGTTAATAGGGCAAATTATATATATGCAAGATCGATTTAGACAATTTTAGGTTCTGTGACAAGTATTTTGGCCTACACAATTGTGGCAATGGGGGTTTGGACGTCTATATTGAAAATATGAGGCCTTATAACCCTAGATGGGCAATAGAAATATTATAAAAATCCAAATCTCAAATTTTCCCGGAAAAAAAAAACTTTCAACTTAAGGTCTCAATTTTTAGTTGTATGAATGGAAAAAATTATCATTGATAGCATCTCTCCGTTTGGGATCCTGACTTGACTTCGAATTAGTTAAGGTCAATAGAGCTACTAAATATGAGTGTCTTGGGAAAAAAATAGTCATTATAATTTAAATGTGTTCTTGTATCACATTACGTCCAATAAATTCGAAATTGAATTGTGTCAAATCTCAGATAGAGAAAAAACTCTTTTACTTGAGATCATCAAGCTCTTTTCAATTACATGGGCATGGAACCAAATTCAAATATTTAAAATTAGGTTTAAACAACTTTCTATTGACCCTAAACAATCTAGTTATGAGTTTTGGGCTCTTAGAGATGGTTTGATGTTGGCTAAATCTCTCAACATTACTAAGCTTCTTATGTATGGATTCTAAATATGTTCTCCATTTGGTTAATAGTTCGTGATCTTCTCATTATCATTTGAGCAATATCATTAATGATTGTAGGTCTTTGATTGGAAGCTTTATTCAGTATCTAGGTGGAGCACCGGTACATGGAAGCCAATAAATTGGCTGACTATCTTGCTAACTTTGCTAAGGAAATGGGGGATCTCTATAAGAACTTTGTTTACATTCTTCTCTTTGCTTTTGACACTTCTATGGATATGACTGTATGGGCCTCTCTATGTCTAAGGCTGTAAAACCTTGACTTTTACATTTATCTACTGCTACTGTTCCATTTTAAAAAAAATCTAGTTATAAATTAAATCGAAATCACTAAAATATATCAAACAAAGTAAATAGGAACACGCATATAAAACTCAAAATTAAGATAGGCGCAGTGGCGCACACTCAAAACCGTGTCGGCCGATAGGGACAGGTTCCAAAGGAAAGAAAAAATAAAAAATGTACACGAGCAAAAAAGGGTAAAAGTACCCGGGAGGTCTTTGTACTATACGAAATGTTGATTTTGGTCCCTATACTTTTTTTTTCTACAAATTCGTCCCTCTACTATCAGAACCTATCACCCGAGGTCCCTCACGTTAGTGTGCCGTGACAGACCCGTTAAATATGCTGACGTGGCACTAACACCGTCTTTTTTGCTGACGTGGCAGGTGACACGTGGAATAAAAATTAAATATTTTTTGATATATTTTATTTTATTGAAATTTATTTTGGTAAAAGTACCCGGGAGGTCCCTGTACTATACGAAATGTTGATTTTGGTCCCCTGTACTTTTTTTTTTCTACAAATTCGTCCCTCTACTATCATAACCTATCACCCGAGGTCCCTCATGTTAGCATGCCGTGACAGACCCGTCAAATATGCTGACGTGGCACTAACACCGTCTTTTTTGCTGACGTGGCAGGTGACACGTGGAATAAAAATTAAATATTTTTTAATATATTTTATTTTATTGAAATTTATTTTTAAAAAAAATATTAAAAAAAGAAAGAAATCTGAATTTTTTTCCACAAACACCAAAACTATTTCTCTCTCCTCAATAAAAGATCAAACACCCATCTTTTTCATGAACCAAGGAAGAACATTTTGAATGTTGTAACTCCAAAACCCATAAGGGAAAAAATTTCTTCAAATTTTTTTAAAGAAAGTAGAAAGCATCCTTGCAATCTTGTAAAACCAAAAGCACTGACCAACTGCAGTTCAACGGCCATTGCCTGAAACAACAGGCAGTTCACTGGTTGAATTTGCATGGAATTAAAGTAAGGTTATAATTACAAGTAATTAATTAATTATAGTAGTAATACCGATAAGCAATGGATTATTAGCTGTTAAAGTCACAAAAGTTAGATAGGGTCCGCCAATCATCCTTGCAAGTGAAAAAATAAAATAAAAGTTAGACAGGGATCTCCCGGGTATTTTTACCAAAATAAATTTCAATAAAATAAAATATATTAAAAAAATATTTAATTTTATTCCACGTGTCACCTGCTACGTCAGCAAAAAAAGACGGTGTTAGTGCCACGTCAGCATATTTGACGGGTCTGTCACGGCATGTTAAACGTGAGGGACCTCGGATGATAGGTTCTGATAGTAGAGGGACGAATTTGTAAAGAAAAAAAAGTACAGGGACCAAAATCAACATTTCGTATAGTACAGGGACTCCCGGG
>AWUE01021527.1:0-21852 GCA_001974825.2 Corchorus olitorius
TTAATTATAGTAGTAATATCTTGATAAGCAATGGATTATTAGCTGTTAAAGTCACAAAAGTTAGATAGGATCCGCCAATCATCCTTGCAAGTGAGAAAATTACAGCAAACGTGATCTGTTGAAATTCAGATTTCCTTTTTTTTAAAAAAAAAATTTCAATAAAATAAAATATATTAAAAAAATATTTAATTTTTATTCCACGTGCCACCTGCTACGTCAGCAAAAAAGACGGTGTTAGTGCCACGTCAGCATATTTGACGGGTCTGTCACGGCATGTTAACGTGAGGGACCTCGGGTGATAGGTTCTGATAGTAGAGGGACGAATTTGTAGAAAAAAAAGTACAGGGACCAAAATCAACATTTCGTATAGTACAGGGACTTCCCGGGCACTTTTACCAAAATAAATTTCAATAAAATAAAATATATTAAAAAAATATTTAATTTTTATTCCACGTGTCACCTGCCACGTCAGTAAAAAAGACGGTGTTAGTGCCACGTTAGCATATTTGACGGGTCTGTCACGGCACACTAACGTGAGGGACCTCGGATGATAGGTTCTGATAGTAGAGGGACGAATTTATAGAAAAAAAAAGTACAGGAACCAAAATCAACATTTCGTATCGTACAGGGACCTCCCGGATACTTTTACCGCAAAAAAGTCAATAACTTATGCAAAGTGTTGCATAAGCAAGCAAGAAAATATAAATTGGAAGTTTCTTCTTGGTTTTATGTACATAACTCAAACAAAACTTCTAAAATGCTTTATTAATTTTTTTTCCCTTCTTTTCTCAGTTTTTGTGCTGTGGATGTTGTTCATACGGAGAGGACATGCGCCTGACCTTGACCTGACCCACCAATTTTTGACCTTTGCTTAGGCTCTGGTCAAATAGTTCACTCTTCTAGATTTTCATTTTGGAGACTGTTCGAAAGCGAAGAATTTTCTTTATTTTTTTTAAAATAAAAATAGTGATGAATAAATAAATTTGGAGATTTATAGAACCAAACCCAATTTCTTAAGTTGTTTGACTTCAACTTTTGGAGGCAAGATAATTTTAAATTAAATTTTATTTTAGGATGACTCAATCTTTTGCATGTTTAGACAAAATATATAGTACAAGTCATTAGATTTCATATGGTTTTCATATATCTCATTTCACACTTTTACGTGCAAACTATATATATAAATAATGAATGATTAATTTAGGAGGCAGACGCATTCCTTTTTTATAGTCAAAATCGAATGAATATTTTATTTTATTTTTATATATGAGGGAATGAATAATAAATTACATAGAAAATAATTAAAATACCCTTGGGCGCAGACTACTTCTAAGACATCAGCTGCAAACAACGATGTAAGCTCCTGAGGAGGAGTATCAAGGACATGGAGACCGAGCATAAAATGATCAAAGTGGGTGACCATCCAATCGGCAAACATATTGGCCTCACGATAGATGTGTTTAATAGTGCACTTCCATGGACGAGCAATAAGTTCTCGTATTGCAGAAATCAATCTATTGTGAGGACTCTGGATAGAGCTTAGTTAGTTAAGCTTTGTAATAGCAACAAATGAATCAGACTCCAAAAGTACCTCGCGGTAGCCCTTATTCCAGCCAAGCAGCAAACCGTGGTATATAGCCCACTTATAAGTATAATATATTTTTTTTATAAGCAAAAGATTTTATTAGAAAAGCAAAAGCAAAGTTATTGCATCAGTTACATTGAGCCAAACCCACTAACAAACAACAGTACTTTAAGCCGGCACAAAATCTCAAATCATGAACAAAGAAAAAGATCTCCTCCTCAATATCACCAAGCATAACGGATCAATTAGTAAATAATCGCAATAAGATCATTCTCACGATCGATGCCCGACTTAGCTAACCCATCTGCCATCTCATTAACAGTCTGTTTGTTTGGGAGGAAATGGGGAGGAAAGAAGAGGGGCGGAAAGAAATGGGGAAGGAAGGAAACACTTCTTCTGTTTGGTAGGGGAGAAATAGACCTAAGGAAAGAAGTAGAGGGGAAATGGAAGGGAAATGGACAAGCCATTTCTGCAGATTTACTTCAGCCCAAAGTTGGACGGAAATGGAGGAAAGAAGGAAGCCCACTGCTACTCAAAGAAACACAGAAAGAGACAAGCGAGTTTCCTGCGTTTACACAACTGAGTCAACCCGGACGATTCCTTGCCTCCTTTTATACTTCCTCCCATTCCGCCTCTTTTTCTTTGATTCAACTCATCTGTTCCGACTCATCGAGGATTTTATTTTTGTTTTTCCCTTCATTTTTTTCTGTTTTTTTTTAAAAAAATATTATATTTAATATACGATATAATTAGTACTTTGATTTCTTCTTTCCTACTGTTTTTTTTTGAAGAAAAATTGTAACTTTCATTTATGAAAATGAAATTACAAAGATAATACTGATAATTACAATAAATTGAGAAGAATGCTCCTGTCTTAGATCTAGATCTAGGTCTTTCTCCGTAATCAGATGAGTCGTCTTGATGATTATATGGAGTCTCGAATCTTCTTCATAAATCTTTCGCATGTCCACCACTCGATCGCTTTTGCTTCTCGGTGAATCTCCCAAGAAAAAGCTTTCAACAGCGAAAACAAAGTGGCTGATTCGAGGATCATCAACACCCACCCTTTCAGAAAGAAAAACCATTCCGACAAAGCAAACTGTTTTCAATCTATTGCAAACTAAAAACTGGATAAAAGCCAGACTCAGACTCAACACTAACTATTTTCAATCTATTGCAAACTAAAAACTGTTGGTTTCTCACTAATTAGACAAAAAACAAAAATGACTTTTACCTTTGAAGTAGTTTAATTTATCCAAAAGAAAAGAGAGGAGATATAATATTTTTATATAATATATAAATCATTTACAGTTTTTTCATTAATTTATTTCACTAATTTATTGTGAAATGATTATTATGGGACTAAATAGTCATTTTATGTAGTGATTTATTTTGGTTATATTTTTGTAATTGATAATTTAGATTACAAATGAAGAATTTAATTAAATTCGTAATTAACGAGATTCTAATATCTTTTTGTTAGGATTTCATTGACTAGCATCAATGTACTTTTAATTTAATTTTGGATACTCATTACAGTTTTTAATTGATCAACATAAATTTAATATATCACTCACAAGATTTATGTTTTTAATTAAAATAAAAAGTTTAGGAAGGTAAAATCTTTTGTTTTTGTTATGATAAAAAAAGAAAAATTTTAATACTGTTAATAAATGAATTTTTAAATAAGTAGTGGATTAGAGTTAAAATTAGTGAATTTGACATAAATATTAAAAAAATGAAATGAGGATAAAATAATTATTTTCTAAAAATAAAGTTCCTTTCTCTCTCATCTCTCATCTCTCATCCATACCAAATAAGGGAAATAATTAATTTAGTATTTTCCTCCTAATTTCTTTTCTTCCTACCAAACAGTATGGAGGAAATGTAACTTCCTTTCCCTTCCTCCTTATTTTCTTTCCCTTGCTATTTCCTTTCCTTCCTATTTCTTTCCTCTCTACCAAACACACTCTAATACTTCTTGAAATATGCTGAAAAACAATGGATGGAAGTTTCGGCTTTAGCCCCTCATATATTGTCTTAGGGTTTTCTTAATTATCTCTCTTTATTACTAAAATCTTATTGGTGGAAATACTATAAGATGTTCAATCGAAGTCCCTCAATTTCATTTACTTCTATCAATTGTATCAATGATGAATGAAGGTAAATTTTTAATTGAGAACTAAAGATACATATATGTCAGGCCAAAAAAGAGAACTAAAGATACATGACATTTGTTATGTTTAGTCACTGGGCAATAAAATGAATTAATTCATCCAACATATGTTCGAGTCTTGTGAATGAAAATAGACAATAAAGAAGATCTTTTGATTAGAGGTATGGTACAGTTCATTTTTATTAATCAAAATTTAGTGTATGTATATGTCAGGAAGACCTCTCAGCTATTGCCCTGTTAGCTATTAGAGGTTCTGTTTCTCATCAATTTTCCTTCAGAGATTATTGGAGTTCAATTCAATTATTATATTATACATCTTTTATTTTAACCTAACTTGGGATTTGATTGCTTTAAATATATTTCTTTTAATTGTAAAATCCTCTTCCTCTACACGAGTTGTTTTCTGCAATTTTGTGCAGAGAGGAAAAAATATGTTTTTTATTTGTATCCTTTGAATTGAAAAGGCCCTGTTAATTTTAATGCCAGTTTCTTTAGTTATTCCATAGCATAATAACATAGGGAAAAACAAAATTAATGCCTTCTATCAAGGAATCATAATATTGGAGAGGGTTGTATTTTTTTATTCATATTTGTATGATACATCATAAATGGTAAAAGTATACATAAAAGAATTGTAAATAGCACAAAATAGAGAACACTTCATGCTCTCCATAGTAAATCAATTAACATTAGTAGCACAACATTTTTTTCTGTACAAAAGAAGCATAAAAAACATTAAATCCGCAAACTCTTTTCCTGTCAACTTCAGTCAATTAACCTGCAAGTATTATAGCCATGGAAACTTAGAATCCAGGCAAGAATGAGAAATCTGCTACACCTTTTGTAAGGCCTGCAAATGTTGTTAAGCAAGGAAAGCCTCTTCTTTCTAATTTTTTTCGTCTTCCTGCACATACACGGGATCAAATATAACATGGATGAATCATTTTAGATAGATTGAGATGGAGCTATAGAGCTTTTACAACTCGAAATGAAGACAAAAAGCAATCAATCTGCAACAATTAATGTCAACTGAAACAAAACAAAGCTTATACACAAACACAATATTCCTCAGCAAAGAAGCAGCAGCCTAGGTTCACACTTGTTTATGTTTATTGAGCAACTTGAATTGAGCCATAAAATCCGAGTTCAAACAAAGTTACTTCCAAGAAAATGTCTCAACAGTGTACTTCAGTGAGCGCTATTAACACTGTTTATAAAGATTCTCAAACAAAATTGTACTACTACTTTGATGTTTTAGTCATTAAACAAAGCTTAAAGCCTAGTTAATGGAAGTCTAGACTCAGTGTTGAACAGGCTTGATTAATAATTTGATTTACTTTTATTAACAAGCCAAAAATTGTTAATGATTCAACGAGATAAAAAGATTACATACCACCATCACAAATACGTTGTCAAAATTCCTCAAAAGGTTGTACTAGATCTGCTGATATTTTAATAAAATCATCAATCTCAATACCTGCATCATAAAAATTGTTACCTTTCAGAAAAGTTGGGTAAAGTGTTATTCAAACAAAAAAATCAGAAAGCCATTTTTCCTACAAATGACATTAACTCAACAGCACCAACAGACTGATAATATTGGAGAATATACCAGGGTGAACTTTATTTTTAACAGACAAGAAAGTTTCCCATAAAGCTTTCTCTTCATTTGTTTCAAATACAACATCATCCACCTAATGGGATATATCAAAACGCCATGAGAAGAGATTCAAGTATTTGCAAGTGATACATGTTGACAATCAATCATATAACATGACAAATTTAAACATACCAATATCCAATAAAAAAAAATAAACATCCCACCTAAACCAACCAGAAATTTTACCAAGACTAAAAGAAAAGCATTTTTGGTCTTCAATCTAACATCAAATAGAAGAGTAACAGCTAAATGTTCATGTATAAGCTATTGGGAACATTTTTAGTACCAAGGGAGTAAGATTACCTCCATATCAGAATCCACATCCTTTGCACGGACAATTCTAGTTGGACGAGAATATGCTTCTACAACCTTGGGGAAAAGATTGCCTTTCGATAGGGCCTACATCTGTAAATTTATTTTTATATTCTATCATTTAGCATTCAAGGATACTAAAAGTTTATATTCTATCATTTAGCATTCAAGGATACTAAAAGTTGATGATAAATGAAAAGCCAAAAGAGATGGGAAAAATGAAACTTTCCATCTTTTATATAAACAAGGGCGTATTAGAAATTTGGCCCCTAAACTTATAAAAGAGGGACAAATTAGCCCTTTCTAGACAATGTATCATGCTTTCGGCAAAAAAAAGAAAAAAAAAGACAATGTATCATGCTGGACTCCCATTCATATGTCACTGCAAACGTGAATATCTTTCAACATGTGTTAAATTCAGCAACATGGCAGCAGATGTTCTATGTAAAATGTAAACTTTTTTTATTGGAAACACATTCGTTCAAGTCATACACAGATAGTACGTGTATTAACCAAAAAGTTTTTTCAATGCTCTTTAGTAGTGAATTTACCAAGATATAAACAATAAGGAAATTCCTCTCTTGACAAAATAATCATAATAGATATGGCACTGTGAGACACAAGGTATGAATTCCTAGGTGAAATAAAGAGCAACTGACTACACTTACCTTTTGTGCTGTTTTAGCAGCAAGACAAGGCAAATTTGAATGCTCTGCAAGGGTGGAACGAACCACTTCTGGACTCATTCCCTTATTGACCTGCATCCAACAACAACCTTCCTGGATAAGATTCTCCCAATTGCACTGAGAATTAACCTCCACACAGCATGATATAAACTACAATCTAAGTGTAAACACATAGTTTGACTAAGTATTCATTCCTACACTTGTGTCCACTAAATGTTTAAAGAAGAAAACGAGGAAGAAGGAGAAGAATCCTTAATGGAGAAAGACTATACCCTCCAGAATAAGAAACAAACACAAAGCAGAATATGCAAAACACAAACCCCAATACTGAAACATAAATTTTCTACTTCTGACTTTTAAATCCAACTACAGGACCAAGTCATTAGCATATGAAAACAGTATTGTAGAACAAATAATAAAAAGGAATCATATAACAGCTCATTAACAGTAAATCCAACAATCACATAACCAAATCTTAGAAATGAGTAAAGAGAGATAATAATAATTAACGTACAATACCAAAATAGCTTTAAGATCAGCCAATGATGCTTGTAGCTGCTTGCAGCAATCGGGGATTATCATCCCTGATTCACCCAACAAATTTTACATAAAAGCTAGTTAACATAAAAGAAACCCAACCTGAAATCTGAAATCTCTCCTCTCAACTCACATGAAAACCGTTGAGAATAGAGCGATCGGAGCAACCTACGACACCCGTCAGTGATAAATTAAGGACAACAAACAGAAAAGTAATCTAATCTAAAACAACCTACCATCGCATCGGATTATAAATTGTAATATTTGAAGTCACCTCATACAAAATAATATTATGTCCAAGTTGGGTGCTTATTGCTGATTTTACCTTCTTAAAAGGGAATGAATGATATGTTTACCAAAAAAGAATATTTAGTTCACATATGTATGGATGGCTTCATCTATTTATAGATGGATTAAATTCTGACTTTCCTAGATAAACACTGGCCTTGCGATTGGGAATGGTTTAGATTCGTAAATTTTGTAATGTTTAATTACATTTGCATATGTGTACACCAGCCATTGCTTTGTGGCCATTTTATATTGTAAGTCAGTTAGGAGGCTGGCTTGGGGTAATGCGAGGGTAAAAGGGAAATTACGAGATCAATTTAATCTCCAGGTGCTTTGATATTACAAGGATTTTTTTGTTCCGTTAGTTACTATAGATTCTTTCATTTTCATGTGAGGATGTTTTCTTTGAATCCCATGGCCACCTGTCATAGGATCTTTTTCAATCTTGCCAAACTTCTGCATAATCGGTATTTTCTCGAAGGGTGCTAACTCCCTTACATTCTTTGTTTTTTCCCCTATAACTATTGCACCTGCAAGTTCGACAACTTTGATGTTTGAAAACGTTTTAATATGTCTTTTTTTCCTTTTGTTTCTGTCTGATGGTTTTTTCAGTACTCCATCAGAATTTAAAATTAATTTCACTACAAACTTTATATTTTAAGTTGTCTTCATGTAGTGTACGACATCGTCATATAATAAGAAAATTTTATGTGATCTCTGCTTTCCATCTTTTCTCTTTTGCAGACTTGACACGGCTGTTTTGTGGGTGATCATTCATTGTCATGCTCTATTAGCTCTCTGTCAGGGTTTTGGATTTCTCTTCTCCCTTTATTTTCCGTCTTTGTTCTTGGTGATGTGAATTCCTCGGCTGCATACTTGCATGTTAATTTTTTTAGCATACATAAAAAAAAGGCAATTTGGAAAAGCATGATAAAAAATGAGAACATAATGAAGTGGCTGATAAATTGTTGCAGCCATCGATGGGGCTCTTATTGGTGCAGAGATGGTTGAAGCCATGGAGAGGGTTACTAAGTTGGATGTTAAAGTGACTCTTACTTGCCTCTGTTTTTTTAGGCACCAGGTGTGAATATATCCTAAGTTGTTTCCCTTCTCTTAACAGGAAAGGAGATTATTATCGTTATTTACCTGAATTTAGAGCAAGGATGATTGTGAAGGAGCTGCTGATCAGTCACTTAATGGTTATGAGGTGTATAAGATTTGCACTTTTTACTTTTTCATTCACTCCATTCTTATTTTGATTCATATCATGAAGTTGGACGAATATTTATTATTATTATTTTTAAAAAAAATTTAAGGTGCCACCTCCACAACAAGGTCAAATTTTAAGTTGGATTCTACCTTTTTTTTATTCTTGATGGTACGTGTGAAATTGACATTGTACTTATGTAGGAAAACTGCCTGAAATCCAAAAGGCAATAGAAAGATAGTGCTCTGACGCAACTTTGCTGATTTAGTTATTAAGATTTACAAGCACTTATTGAGCATCAACCATCTCATTTACTTTTACATACTAATTCACACCAAATCCATTGACTTGCTTACTTTTAGTGTTAGCTCGAAGATTGGTTGAACTGGTTATGGACTAATGGATTGGCAGGGTTGGAGGGGTTATTGCATTAGCTGCAAGAGTTTATAAAGCAGTGCAATTGCCTTTTTTTTTCTTTTTTTTTTTGGGTTCTCATAATCAAAGTTAAGTTTAATGTAGTATTAAACTATGTAAATGTTGATTTCTATCCTAAGAAGAGGAAGATCCCATGTTTTTTACTTACCCTGAAACAAAGCTCCTTGCAGCAGTGGAGAATGCTAAATAGATGCTTAAGTGTCACTGGCTTCTTTCTTTCCCCCACCCTCCTTCCCTCTTTCTCCTTTCTCTTTCATGGTTCCACCTATTGCAAACGATGATGGATTCTCTCCCTTAGGATGTTTTGTTCTGCAGTTCTAACTTCCCATGAGGTGTAAGTTCTACCCGATTAGGATTTTGACTGCACCTTAGCAGTATTTGAACCTTTTTCTGTTTATCCTTATATAGGGCCTCTTATGACGCAGTTTGCCATAACATTGAGAGAAATTGGGACATACAAGGAAGTTATTCGATCCCAGGTAAATTTCTAAAGTATCTTCTGAGCCTGAATATTGAATTGATTATAAGGAGTGAGGTCCTGGGATAAAAATTTTATCATAAATTTAATTCAGTGGCTCTCTTCAACTGCTACTTCAAAAATCAGGTCGGTATTCTTATACTCTATTTGAAAATCATCTTTGTAGGTCTTCTTTTATTACCAAATGGTATCTTCTAAGCTCTGTTTTGTTTGGTTCTTTCCTGTTTATTTTTTTCTCGGCACCTTTGGAAGAAGATTACAGAAAATATGTTTAAATGCAAAAAACCAAATGCTTTTGATGGGTAGAAGATCAAGATTTTAATTACTTTGGGAAATAAGATTTTAATCATATGAAAAGTAGTATTGTCTTTTAGTTATTTGTCTATTTCTAACCAAATATAAATTTTACTTATGACTATTTGCTTTCGTTTTGTGATGCATTTTAAGAAGCAGCAGGTAGACTTATAATGAGACAATTTTGGTGTATGGTTGTTTATGAATCAGGGATTTAGTTTTGTTTCTTCAACTAAATCTCCTTATTAGCAATTGTGTTAAAATCCAAAAAGAAGGTTTATTTATTGTCCAATAAAAACTGAGGTGAGTTTTGTCCTTTTGTGGAATCAGCTCCAAAGTCCAGATTTATTTTTTTTATTGATCAGATGGCAATGAGTGATGGAGAGGGTGATTTATTGAGGTTGTTCCCAGGTTATTTTCTTGTTAGATGATTAGTTATAAGAGGTCGGGGCTTTAATTCTTTGTTTCTTTTTTTTGCTCAATTACATTTTTTTCCATGATATTTTTCACTTTCTATATAGGTATAGATGTTGCACTAATGCAATAGAGATAGAGAGAAAGAGGGTATGGGATTCTTTTTGGGGTTTTTGGTTGAAAGAAACAAATTTCGACGAAAATGAATAATCACCTCCTGAAATCCTTTCAATGTCAGAATTCCTTACTATTATGCTTAGTGGTTAATTTCTTTTGTGCTTCATTTCCACACTCTTATGAGTTTAGAGCTGCTGCATTGATGTTGGGTGAAAAAATTTGCAAGTTTGGCCCCAAATGATCTTTTTGCAATGGCATTTGCAGAAAAGGCTAACTCAGCTTCAAAGTAGATTTACCTCACTTATCGAGCTGAAAGTAATTTTAAAGATGAGAACTTTTCAAACTATTTCAGGTAAATATTACACTTTTGGATGGGCAAGCATCTGTTTACATAAACTAAATTGGAGAACCTTTTTTTTTTTTTTGGGATGGGAGCAACTAGTTAACGGAGATGGATGTCACATTTGACAATGATAGAAGGGAAGACACTTTATGAGCTGTGAATCTTTCACATGCTTCACCTAAGAGTATTGAGGTTGAACTGCCACATCTTAAAGGAGAAGATTAGCTGGCTGACTCAGGGGATACCATGGTGACTGGTTTTTTCGTAGAAAGTACCATAAATAGAAGGAAGCTGAGGATGGCAATTGACTTTGTAGATGATGAATGGATTGAAGCATATTCAGGTTTGTCTCCTTTTAGTTTTAAAAATTAGATTACTGAAATAAGTAGATTGGTACTATATATGGTTGAAGATTTGCCTTTGATGTTTGTAGGCTTTGCAATTTTAGTGGAAAAGGTTGAATCTTTGAAAGGCATATAGTGCTACCATATAGGTTGCCATGATTCTTTAACAAGTAGACCTTTAATCTTAGTAATCTTGATTTATACACTATCTGTTATAATATTTAACATTTCTAATTTGCAGGTGGTAAAAAATGCTTTTAACAAGAGTTGGAGCTCCCTTTTCTTGGCCAAAATGAAGCATTTCATGAACTCGACAAATTTTAAATCAAGGTAAACACTTCAATCCCAGTTTTTTTTATTTTTTATTCCATTTTGCTGTTATAAGTGGTGGGTATAAAGAAGCATAAATTGATGCAAAATAGCTGTTTTGAAGATGATGAATGGACTCAGCCCATGTTGTTTTGGCTGCTTTTGGAGTGTACTGCACCAAAACAGTTGCATTTAGCTTGGAATCTTATAATATAATTTTAGTTTCAGAATTCTTCACACTTGGACAGATCTTAATTTGGGCAGATGTTAATTCTGGAACCTCTGCTTGAATCTTTGAATAAAACAAATGGAGATGTTATTGTCTTTTAAATGGAGGAAAAGAAAAATGGAGATGTTTTTGTTTGGTTAATTGCTTTTTGTTTAGGTTTTAATGGATTAAATAGTTAATGTCTTTATGAATTGTTATATATATAGTTTAGAGAAAAGGTTGGGGTTATTAATTTTAAATCCGCTGAAGTTTTGGAAATTTGGCTACTTTGCTAATGACTATAAGTGCAGATTTGAAATTCAAGTCTTTTATTAGATTTGATATAACAAATACCTATCTCAAAGTATGATTTGGATTCTTAATTTTTCCCTTTTAAAAAAAACTCCAAGTGAATTTGCCTGATATTCAGATCCTCATGACGAAAATTTGCTATTAGAAGTTTCTGATTTTTTATTTCACTGCTCATGTTGTGCCAAGTTTGAGGTGAAATCTTGGTGTCTATAGTTTTCATTCTTGAAAGAATCGGCTCACAGCACCTCTAAAGCATTCAGCTGCTTATTGCTGCTCAATGGATTTAAAAGGTAACAAAGTTTACAATCTTCTGCAAAGACTAATCTCCTTATCTCTCATGTTAAAAATGGATGGTATCCCATGTGTAGTTATACTTTTATTGATTGGAGTGCTTATTTAGTATGAGCCCTTTCTCAATTAAGCTCTTAATGTTTGATACATATGTAGATTGGTTAGTTTTTGTCAGAATCAAACTTTATTAGATTTGTGCAATTTCATTGCTCCGACTCACCCATCTTGACAGGATTTTAAGGTTCTTTATTCCTCTTTACGTTTGTGCTGCCATTTAGTTATCAAACTAATATGTTCCTTTTGCCATAGCTTTGTGTTTTAAGGTTTCAGTCCTGCTTTAATATTCAGAGGTTTGTGTCTCTCTTCTTCGGTTTTTATTCTCAAGTTCATGTTCCTTTTTACCTGCTTTTGCCTCTATGTTCCTTCCTTTGTTTTTTTCAATGTCGGCTTAATTTCCAGCAGATTTCTTACTCTTTTTTAAAGTTTCATTTGTTCATTTTCCATGTGCATTCAAGCATGTATACTGATTAATTAAAGTTTAAAAACAATTTGATTATTTCATATATGGCATAATCATGTTCCTCCTTATTTCAGGTTGAGAAGTGATTTAACAAACTTAACAGCGTTTCATGTTCCTCTTTTTTAGAATCCTTCTGTATGTAAGCAGGAACTTTTCTTTTATATATTTTTGTATTTCATGTAATATTGTGATTATTTCATTAGTACTGTTATTTTGGTGTAACTTGGATAGGATTTACTAAAACCTTGTTTAGTTTTGTTATCATTTTGTTTCAGTTCTGCATTCTTCAATTTAGATTCCACAAGTTAGATATCTTAGTTGTTGATAACCAATTTTGGTTCAATACTTCCCACCATTGGTTTCTTCTTCTACAGAAGCCATCATTATCACTTTTGATTCATGTCTTAGAATTGTCTCTTCCTGTCTTCCATGATATTTAGAGGCTGTATTTTAGAATTTGGGTTTTCACTGCATGATAATGATTTTTGGTTATGATTTCTACTCAAAATCTTCTTGCTTTGACAAATGTACAAGGCATATATTCCCCGTTGGTTATTCCCTGTTGTCCTTGGGTTTGCACCCCTGCATTGTTTAAGTTTTTATAAAAACAATAAGTAACTATCTCCAAAAGTACCTATGTACACAAGTGTTCTTAACTTTCATCAACGATGCCATATAGTCTTTGCTCCATATGACAACTCCATTTACCTTTTAACCAGCGCAGCTTTTAACCAGCGCACCTTTTAACCAGCGCTACTATAAAGGAATCATATAATTTGATCTTAACATGACTCAATACTGCGATGTATGACTACAAACCATACCTCCCGGCTCCCGTGCCAACTCCCGGTTTTTAAATTTCAATGCTTACTTTAATCCAAAATTCTTCTTAACTTTCCTCCACCCTTACTTTATTTAAACCGATGCTCTTTTTTAACATGCATGTACAAATAGCCTCTCTTTTGTAGCTCATTTCTCCTTGCTCTTTACATAATTCCAATTGCTCCATCTTTATACTCCAGTTTGTTAACAAGCACAATGCCTAGACGAGTTTTTGAGGTAATGTCAACTTAATGTACCCTTGCTTTGCTATTTATTAATTAATCTTCCAAACTCACAACATGATATCTATATTTATGTGCATGGTGAGACAATCCAATTGTCTAATTTATTTATTTATTTATTTATTTATTACATATTGACAATATCATACAATTTTTTTTATGCCTTCATGATCCAATGTCTTTATATGTTTTTTAGCTGGTTTATTTCCTACGATATGTTATACTGTATCGTTTTATTATATTTAAGTTGCCTTAACAGAAACTATACAACATGTTTTTGTCCAAACGTCACTAACAACGCAATTAAAACAACCACTATACTCCAGCTCTCTTTCCTCCTGTTAACAGGCACACAAACTGAAAAAAGCACCAATTATTTTCCTATCCTCCAACATCATATTTCCGAAAGCCTACTTATGAATCAACATTGTCTCTATGGATTGTTTTTAAATCAAGAGAAATTGTCAGGGGACGATGAATTGTGAACATGATCAATGACTCTTTCATAGACTATGAAACATTATCAATGCAAATGAAGAAAGGAAAAAATAATACTTAGTGCAATACTATATTGCATGTGGCGTCAACACTTTGTTCCTCAAGAGACAGAAAATGTTAATTATGACCTATCAAACGTTAATTGGACAAAAACAATGTTGCCCTTACTGGCTCAGATGTACTCTATTCTACTCCTCCATCAACCATTATTATAGTCGGCCCCTTTGCATGCTTTACTTTTATATACTTAACTAACCTCCATTTCCTTTTATGCTTAACGTGTTGCAAACCCCTCGCCCGCGACGAAGTGCGAGCAGAGTCCTAGTCAAGACTAGTGGGTTCAATTGAACCCACTAAATTTTAACTTTTATAAACATATATAGATTATTTAAGGTAAAATTAATAAATTGACCCCATTATTAGAAAGTTTGGAGATTTGATCCCACTAAAAAAATAAAATCACAATATTGACCCATTAAAACTAAAAATTGAGAAGAGAAAAGCTATAAATACTAAAGATTTGTATTAAAGAATAGCACTCACATATTTTTTTTCCTTAAATTTGCATGTCTCCTAACAACAAAAAAATATATCGTTGCGTCCACATACATAAAGATCCCTTATATTTGTACAAAGTGTTATTCTTTAGTGTTGTTATTTAATACGTATAGCCTCTCTCCCAATTAAGAACCAATATATATGATATATAAACTAATTTAAGTTCAATATATAGTAAGGGTTGTTTTAGTGTTGCCATCGCATTTAAAAAAAAAAAAGAAGATTGAGTTGGAATGAATATGTGAAAAAAAAATTATTGTGAAAAAATGTGGTAAATTTTAGTATTACAAGCAAATACACACCTTTTATTATTTGTACACATGACAATTTCCACACTCATAAATTTAAAAATAGAAAAGTAGTACAACTCATTTTCATGGGTTAAAATAATAAAAGTTAAAAAGTTAAAGAAATGGTATTAAAGGACTAGATTATATAAAATACAAAGTTCGATGATGAAATTACATAAAGGATAAATGTTTGAGGGCCTTAATGTAAAATAGATTAAGTTGAAGGGTCTATAAGAAATATCGGAGGGACTTAAAAGCTTATTGAAATGTTCTTAGGTTATTTCATAAATAACCCTTTTTTTTCAAGTTAGTTATCGGGGGTGACAAGCATCAACCCCCCAATTTTGCCACATGACACCCCTTGTGAAAGAGAGTTATCATTATATATGTTTTAGATTTTAGATTGTGAAAACTTGTGGGATAGAAATAAAATGTTGAAAATGATATAATTTGAAACACAAATTAAATGTGTTCTTGGTTTTTTAGTTTTTTAAAAGCACTTTTTTTTGCCAAAAGAAATCGTAAAATACTTATATAAGATATAGCTTTTGGTTGGGTGAACTTTTGTTGTTAAAATTAGCTTTATTAGATATTAATAAAACTAGATTAGAATTGCTTTTGAGCTAAAAAGAGAATTTGTTATCTCTTAACACAATACTAAACCAAAGTAAATACGGTCTGACTCCACTTAGTGAAAATCCTGACTACGCCACTGTTCCAAAGACAGAGATAGGTTGAACAAGAGGAAACGGCTGTGGCTGTCCCAAGAAGAAGAAGAAGAAGAAGAACCAAAACCAAAGAGACAAGTTTGCCCTAACCCTAACCCTAACCCTAACCCTAACCAACCCCCTTTGTTGCCTGAATCTTTGAGGCAACGTATCGCTCAAAAGGGTGGTTCAAATTTGAGATTTGTCATTCAAAAATCTATGTTTTTCACTGATCTCAGGTCTGGTGCGGGCCGCTTATCGATTCCAGTTTCTCAAGTTGAAACTCAATTTTTAACCCAAACAAAGGCAGAAGAGAAAAAAGTCCATCGAGGTGGGTTTGATCGAGCCATCCATGAGGGAATTATCCCGTATGCAATTGAGCAAGTGGACCATGAAAAGTCCCAGTTATGCTCTGAATCCATCCTCGTTGTGGAATTTGGTTGTGGAGGAGAATGGACTGAAAGTTGATGATATTGTTCGGATTTGGTCTTTTCTGGTTGACTCCAAGCTCTAGTTTGCACTTGTTAAAGTCTGATCAGATTAATCCAGTTGGGGTAGCCATGGAAAAATTTTGATGTTTTTTTGTTGCAGGGCAATGACATCTGCAAAATAGACTTGTCTTAAATTTTTTCTTGTCTGATTATTATTAGGATTTTGATATATTCTTTAGTTCTTTCTATGTAATTAACTATTAAGTCAGGATTTTGATATATTCTTTAGTTCTTTCTATGTAATTAGCTATTAAGTCAATCTTGTTGACTAACATAATTTCTTACAAAATCGAATACATCTGGTTTAAATTTTTTCCCCCCAATTTTCATGTCTTTTAATTCTCTCTTTCTAGTGCAAAAGTAGTTCACTTGAAATGCCCATTTAGCACTTTGATCCGCAGACAGTATTTGATGATGTTTATGTATGAAGAAATTAAGTATAATTAAGTCTAACTCCAACCATTATTAAGAAGCTTCATAAATACTCCATTTGTTCCTATTTATTTGTCATCACCCTGGTCAAACAACTTCAACTTTGATCATTAGTTAAAAGAAAAATATGTAGAACTAAAATTTCAAAAAATATACTTTGAAAAGTTTGTGTTCCAAAGTTTATGAGTATTATTTTAAAATTTTATTTTCGTTTATATATATTTTTTAAAAGATGATCAAAGTTGAAATTGTTTGACCATGGTGATGACAAATAAAAAGGAACAGAGAGAGTACTATATTAATTCCACAGTCTATTGATCCATATTTCGCTGTTGAGACATGATATGGAAACGTTGCTGATAACTTAGGGGTCGTTTGGCATCGTTTCCGCTTTCTTGTTTTTTGTTTTTGTTTCGTTTTTGTTTTGTTTTTGTTACGCTGTCAAATTTTTAGAAACAGGAAACATGTTTTATAAACAAACTGTTGTGTGTTTTAAAAAATTGGAAACACAAAACACATTTGGTTAGTATAGACTTGTTGCCAAATCTTTTTCTTTTTTATCAACTATTTCTCAAACATTTTCATTATTTTTATTAAATTCTTTTTTTGCTACATATTTTTATCAAATTCTACTTTCTCTCATATTAATGTGTAATTGTACTAATTTATCGAAACATAATTGTATGGAATTTTTTTATATGTGTATAATTGTATGAGATTGATATTTTATGGATAATTTTGGGAAAGGAATTATATGAGAAAAATATGAATAAGATAAGTAGATAACTACCAAAATAAATTTATATTTACCAAAACATAAATCGGGTGGGAGAACTCTATTACTCTCCTTGCTCAAGTTCAAATTCTTTTGGATTTACAAGTTAAATACCTCAAAAATTCCAAATTATCCAACTTAAACTAGAAACGCAAACTAAAAACTGGTTGTTCAACACAAATCAACATTTATACAAACGCATATTTATTTCAATAACAATAGCAAAAATTTTCATTTCAAGTGCCAATGACACCATCATTCAATCTTCAATAACCATTTTTGGAGTCAACCTGCAATAATCATTCAATCCAACTTGAAAGCCTTCAAGGTCAAATGCTCCATCTGATCTTGCACCCTTCAAAATCTTTCATCTAAGCTCTAATGTCCGTTGCAATAGGATCAACTTCCCATCTTAATCTTTCATCAAAGCTCTAATGTCTGCTGCAATAGGATCAACTTCCCATCTTGGATCACCCTTCTTTTCCAATAACTCCAGACTCTCTGCAATAGCCAATTTTATTCTTTTAATCACTATCTCAGGATAATGTGCTTTTTTCTCAAAAACTGCAGAGCACCTTCCCTTCCAAACATTCCACAAAGTATGTCCAACAATGATTTCTACTCTATCTCTATAAACACCAGTATTCTTATCGTTATATACAGTATTTTCCAACCATCTATCAAAAGTGCTTATACTATCTTTATCAACTCTATATTCTACACTCAAATTTCTTAGCAATTATCAATATTCCTTAACAACTAGGAATATTCTACACTCAAATTTCCTCCCTAGCTAATTCTTAAAGTTCAACAATCTTTTATATGGATATATATGGATAGCTTAGTTACAAATATTTTGTACCTTTATCTTTGTTAAGGTTTGATTTGATTATCCGCGCAGCGCGAGCGAAAACCTTGTAATAATTACTACTTCATTTAATAATTTACTAAAAATTTAGGGGTCGTTTGACATCGTTTTCGTTTTTCTGTTTTTTGTTTTTGTTTCGTTTTCGTTTTGTTTTTGTTATGCTCTCAATTTTTGAAAACAAAAATATGTTTGGATATACAATTTGGTTGTATGTTTTTAAATAAAAAAATAAAAAAAATGGTTAAAAAGTATGTGAGTTACTGTCCATCATTGTGCTTCTGTGTTTTGGAAGTGTTTTGGAAAAACATGAAAACACAAAATTCTTGCTTCACTTTTTTCCAAAACACTGCTTCTGTTTCCAAAATTTTTGAAAACAGAAACAGTTTGCCAAACATGTTTTCACTGTTTTGTTTCCAAAAACAGAAAATTGGCAACAGAAAATAGAAAACGGAAACAATACCAAACGAGCTCTTAACACCTCTATTTATAACCAATCTTGGGTTTCTCGGTACCAAAAAAAGAAAAAAAAAAAACCAATATTGGGGCCTTGTTTTTATTTTCTTTCAATTTCTTCAAGCCCATTTAGAGGGCCTGCAAAGGGTTTTACAGAAATGGGTTAGATATAGCATTCAGTTATAAAGGGCTACCACTCTCCTCATGGGCTAGCCTTTGTATAGTCCAAATTCCTGATTTTGGGTTTTGGGTTAGTACTTGTCCATAATTACAATTTCCATAACATGTTTTGTTTTATCAGTCGCTTTCTTTCTCTCTCGTCTTTTTCCCTTTCCTCTCTTGATCCTAATCTTAACCCTAGATCATTAAACAGGCAGCGATTTCTCTTTTAGTCTTCCTTGGAATCTCATGTTTTTCTGTTTCGACGACAGAGAACCTCCTTGCTCAGCAATTTAATCACCGAAAGCTTCTTGCTCTCATTGACGACATTTTTTCATCTTTCCGTTTCATTCATGGTTAGTGTTCTTCTTCTTCCTCCTTTTTATTTTTACTCCATCAGAATTGGCGAAGAATTTTTGTTTATAAACGTTTAGTTGCTTCAGATTCTCTCATTGACGACATTTAGGTAAACATGCTTGCACATAGAGGCTATTTGTGCTTGTCAGCCAGTTTTGATAGAGTTTCAAGATTTACATCTCTATGTGTGTTTCTGTGACTTGAAAATTTGTTGATCAGGCTGCTTTATGTATCAAATGGTATCTCTCAAGCCTGCATTTAAAGCATCTGAGTGTTTTTTTTACCTTATCTTTATTCTGCGACCATTTGCAGCTTGTTACATATGCATCTTTTAGGTTAGTCTGCTTATGGCTTACTTAGAAATATACTACTTTGGTTATTGTGTGTAGCCTTTAAGAATGTTTTCTGTATGCATGTTGTTGTAGATGGTGACATGAGAGGTTCTCTAAGCATATATATAGTCATCTTTCAATTCCAAATGTTTTTAGGGCCATACTAGACAGTCTTTTGTAGGAAAGCTGAAAGCATATTAATTAAAGCGGTAACTCAGGATCACTATTCCATCTGCATGTCAATGTTAGGCATCTTCCATATTTGTTTCTTGTGGTATTTTGATCCAGAACAAAATGATTGATCATTTGGTTAAGTAAAGTTTAAATTTGAGAGAAGGAACTTATTATCTATCTCACTTTATCCCTTGTTTTTGTGTTAGAAATCAAAATACAAGGAGAGCAGTAGCTAATTTCAATTTTGAATTTTGCTATTAATTTTGCTCTAAATTTAAATTTTCTTTGTGAACTTTACAGGTTTGTTGAGATCCCTCCAATCATAACAATATACCCAAATCAAATACTTTCAGGAATCTAGTTCTCAAATTCCCACAAAAAAGACCAAACCACATTCATTCCTTTATACTACAACGGGTAACCTCAATTCTAGTTGCATTTTATCAAGGCGGAAACCGGCCATGGCCGCCGCTGCTAATCCCCGCTCCTTCTCCTCTTCTTCCAACCATCCTCCTCCAACAAACCGATTCGTCTTCTCCGCTGATTATCCGCCCCGAATCTCACTCACTGCCGATCAGTTTAACTACTGCTCCCAGGCTCTCAAATTGTTCTCCGAAAAGCTCCAGATGCCCCACGAAATCAACCAAGAGTTTGCTCACTTGCAGGCACGCAATTCTTAATATTTTCTTGTTTTGTGTACTTGCATATTGTCTTTCTGAATTGGGTTTCTGATTTTTCATTTTTGTGTAAATTTTTGTAGGCAAATAGGTTTAGACCTTCGGAGATGACGAGAAGCTGTACAGTGGCTCTTAACGGTGTCAATTTGGACAAGAATCGATACTCCGATGTCGTACCATGTACTTAAAAAAGTTTATATTCGTTTCGAAGTACTTGCCTTAATTGATTAGTTTGTACTGTAGAGTTCATTAAGGTTTTTTTTTTTTTTTAAATTATTATTAAATAGTATTGAGAATATTTAATTTAATGGTTTCAGTTGACGAGAACAGGGTTGTTCTTAATTCATGTAAAGATTACAGACCAGCTGCAAAGGGTTATATCAATGCAAGCTTCATCACGGTAGAATCTGTATTCTTTGTATTTTAGTTGAAATGAATTTATATGAGGTATTTGCAACTATTTCCTTGATTTGACCTCTTTAGGATTGTGATGTTCTTGAATGTAGACTTCTTCTTCCGAAAACATCTCTCAGTTTATAGCCACACAGGGTCCACTACCACACACCTATGAGGACTTCTGGGAGATGGTTATCCAATGCCATTGTCCTGTCATTGTGATGCTTACTCGGTTGGTTGACAATTATAAGGTACTTTATTGTGTAGGAGTCGAGATGAATGTTTTTGTACCTTGAAAGTGGTTGAGTTTGACCATATGCTATTTCTATGTCCAAAACAAGCACGTTTTGCAACTATGGATCTTTTGTTAAAGCCTGAAGTGGTTGTCATTCACAGTTTGGTCAGCTCATGCAAGTAGTTTGATTTATGTGCTGTGTCTGCATGATACGATTAAATACTTTTTCTCAAATTATGATAGTGATGAATGATTTTCGTACTCTTACCATTCTAAGTAGAGTTGAGCACTTGCTATTCTTTATGACCATTGCGAACATGCATGCTCATACTCCTTTGTTTCTGTCAAAAGGCAGAATATTATTGATTAATATTTTATGAAAGGATCAGATGGATCTTTTTTGGGAGTATAATTCTTTTGGCTCTAGGGTGATTTAAATAAGAGATACAGTAATAACAAGTATCAGTCATAATACATTTTTTCATTTCTTAACTTTCATGCCATTGGACCTTACAGTGGACCAAAAGAATTTGCTTCCTGAATTTATTATTTAAGTTAGCTGGTTTTGATGTTGATACTTGTCTGTGACGATAGAAGAGTTTTTGTCATAATATTTTCCATTTTACTTTTTGGTTGAGTTTCCACAATTTCATGTTTCTGCTCTTCATTTGGTTTTTCTGGTTCCTTGTTTACATGCAGATGGTTAAATGTGGTGATTATTTTCAAGCAGAAAATGGTCTGAGACAATTTGGCAATATCTGTATTGATACTAAATGGATACAAGAGACAGACACCTCATTAATTTTACGCAACTTGGAAGTAAATTATAGGGAGGTATGCTTTCTTCTTCTTCTCCTCCTCCTTTTTTTT
>AWUE01021528.1:0-38236 GCA_001974825.2 Corchorus olitorius
CCCCCCCCCCCCCCCCTTTTCCTTGAAAAGAACTTGGTAAAGAATGGTAATAGTGGCTCATTATTAATATTGTGCTGCAATGGCTGAAAGGCAGGAGGGTATATCTCAAACTAAAAAGAAAGCATATTGGTTCGTATACGAGTTAGTTAAATTGGTGTTACCTTTCCTTTGGAGTATTAATTTTCAAAATTAGCATGGAGGTTTTGGCCATATGAAATGAATGGCTTCTTACTAGTAACCTTAAAATCCAAATTATTTGGATTGACAAGTGGAATATATTATTAATGTATAGTTGTGGAAGGTGTTGGGATACTGGTGTAGGATGAAAGTGTTTTTGTTGATCAAGTTTAGAGTACAATGTTGTGAGTTCTCCTTTCAGAAAAAAAGAGTGGTCGGCAATTACTTCCACTTGTTGCAACATATTAAATGGACCTAAGGTGCTTGAGAGGATTCTTCTCTTTAACCCCAAAAATAATTATTGCCCTAAGCTGACCTAATTTCCTATGTCCCATGGAGTTCTTATTTAAGATTAATGCATATCTTGACATATGTATCTATTTGGTAAAATTCATGGCTTCTAAGGGTTGAATGCAGTACGTTAATTTTGTTTGTCAGTTGAAGGATGTCTTTTCACTTTTTAATTATAGAATTGAGATGAGATGATGGCTAAAGATTGCTGAGAGCCCTGTACCAAAGTTAGAAAAGCACTAAAGTTTCTTAATAATGAGGAGAGCTTTGTTGAAAGCCTATGTCTGAGGATTTGGCTAGTTTGAGCAGCGTTCGACTTATAAGAGGTAATTATGAGTGGTGATTGCTGAGATTTAGAAATTTTCTCAACAACTTCAAGAAGGATGTGGGAGTTAGGGAGAAGTTCTTTAATCAAATGAAGCAGAGATTTTCGATCAGTTTGGGAAGAAGGATGATAGTCTCAGAAAACTTTACCTTGCCTAAACAATACAGTTTGAATATAGGCCATGCAAAGTGATATAAGACTTAGCAATTTGGTGGTAGCTATTGGGGAAAGATTTGGAGATACTGGTAGATATGCACTACCCTTTTTTCAAATTATAGCTGTTACAGATAGGTTATAATTTTATTGGTGACCATCAGAAAAGGTGGTGGAATTTTGGTCTAAGAACTGGTGGAATCAATGTGATGTTAGCTACTGATAGGCTTAATGCTTCATGTTGATAGTTTTGTTAAGCCCTTTAGGCAGTGGTGTAATGTGTTAGTGAGTGCAAGTTTCATGAATCAACAGGGAATAAAATTTTGTGTCTGTCTTCATGTATGTCTCTGTAATCTCTTAAATGGGAGTTGTTGGACCTCATAGATAGTGAGCCAATTATCTTAATTTGAAATTTTGAAGAAAGAAATTAGGAATATAAAGGCATTGACCAGTAAATAGGATGCATACATATTTAACCAGTCAAATGCCTTCAACAATCAAAGTCCTTTGTTGGAGGTAAGTTAACCTTGCTTGTGATGCTCGTACTTAACAAGCATTCTGGTTTCATGTTTGGGTGCAGGAACTTAGAGGAAAGCTGGAACAGGGACAGTTAGAGCATAGAATAGGTGATACTCAGCTGAGTTTACTTAGTTCCATATTTTAGTGTACATGTCAGGATATAAACTGGTTGACATAGCTCATCATATTAGTTTTTTTATCTTATCGAGGCTAGCAACACTGTTGTGCCACTTTCTACTAAATTTTGGCTTAGAAACCGCTAGGGGGTGTAACTACTGATTCAGCCATTATATGCTAAGAAGCAATACAGCCTGATTGAAGGCACCATTCAAGTAAACAGTAGTCAGTAGTTACATCCTTAAATGTCCAACATTTTTATGCTTTGAAGAAATCAGTAGGCATGAGACAAACAAAATCGCCTTTTTTTGTGTTAAGTGAAGTAAATTTGCTGAGGATTGTTTTTAGCTAAACTCTAGTGTGCTGGGGACGATCTTACACTGAAGTAATTACACACATTCTTGTGAACTGTAAACTTTCAGTAATGCGATGGTTATATTATATGGCCCACTTTAGAGCCTCCCCCTTTCCTGTGGAGGAGAAAAGGGAAAACAGAGAAGTATACTTGCATGTTTTAGATCAAATGTTTTCTCTGTTTATCAGGAAATGAAAAAGTAAAATTCTTTGTTATCCTCTAAAGAACTATTTGCCTGATGAGTCTGCAACCATTTTTGCAGTCCGAGGACCAACCGGTTTCTGTTTTGCACATTCAGTATCCTGAGTGGCCTGACCATGGAGTACCCACTGACACACTGGCAGTCCGTGAAATCTTGAAAAGATTATTACAAATACCACCAAATCTTGGTCCAATTGTGGTGCATTGCAGGTTTTATTCATCTTTATTACCTTATATACAGTTCTAGGATGTTCAAGTCTATCATATATATATGCCTGAGACAATCTCTCTCTGGCTCAGTGCAGGCATTGGGAGAACTGGAACATACTGTGCAATTCATAACACAATTCAAAGAATCCTTGTTGGAGACATGTCTGCCTTAGACCTTTGTAATACAGTATCTACTTTTAGGTCTCAGCGTATTGGAATGGTTCAAACCAAGGTATTACTTTTAGAACTTCAATTTTAAGTTGAGAGCATCTAATTTGCATACAAAATTTCAACCTTCTAAGCTGCTTGTGGAAATCATGGTTAGTAGTACTGGGATAGGCACTAAAATGTCATTGATACTTTTGACGAAATCAGACCAAAAAGACGGTATTAAGCAAAGCACATATAGTTTGATGTTTATGCATTATTTAAAGACATCTTTGTGCTTCAAGTTTTGATGAAATCAAAGTGTTTTTTTTGGCCAGAAATGAAATAAAAGTACTCTCTGAGAACTTTAAAAAAGAAAAAATTACTCTTAAATCAATTTGGGTAGGGTCTGCCCTGCTAAGGTTCCTTTCTTGTATTACTTTATAATTGAATTCCTCTTTGATGAGTAGAGTTACCAACTGTCAATAAAATGATGGCTAATGATTTACTAATGTATTATATTCTCTCTCTCTTTCTTTTTTTTTTTTTTTTGGGCTCATTTGGTAAAGGATGGGTTGATAGCTCTTTAATCAAATTATTAATTTATATAAGGAATAAATTCGTTAGAATCAGAATGAGAACAAAGAACTTCACATGCTTTTCTAATGAGAGTTTTTCTACAAGCCTGATTACGTGTTGTTTCCCCTGCTCATCCTTGTTTTCCAACTTATTCTAATTCTGAGTGACTCCTCTCCGCTTAATAGGATCAATACTTCTTCTGCTACCAAGCAATTGTTGATGAGTTGAAAGAGCTCATCTCGGAGTTCAAGGGTGAATACAGTTCAAAATGGTATGTTGAATTACTCTGTTGAATTCCCCGAGTTCATACAGAATTGTTTATTTTTTTGATACCAAGATACAGAATTGTTTATTACACGACCCACTATTATAAAATGCTATAAGCTCAGATTTTTGTGATCAGTAATTAGCCTGTCTTCTTAATGTGCCACATTAGATCTATAGGGTGTATCTGCTAATCCAATGGCTGTACTTTTTTTTTGTCTACTCTATTGGCAGCTAGATTTCTACAGAGTCCCAACTCCCAACTAAAGCTGATTCTGACAAGACAAGTAGAAGCAAAGGCATTTTCTTATTTCTTGAAAGCTGGGTAACTCCAGATAAAATTCTTCCTGTTATTGATGTGTGCTTCTAAAGCTTCTTGGGTATACATGGCAGCCTGCAAGTAGAACTGATTTCAGTTGAACTTATTTTCTTGGTTGCAGCAATTGCAAACACTGAGAAAGATTAACAGTTTTATCCCATTTTACTCAACCAGGTTGCATATGGAATGGGACTTGTTTGTGCCTGTATATTTTCATGATTGATTAATGATACTTATGTGAGATTATGTGCTTTCAAAACCGGTCTTTTAGCTGTAGACTGTATTTGTTGATCAAATATTTCTATACGGATGATACATGTCTTTCTCCATATTAGCAAATTTCTTTTGCACAAAACAGAACTTGATTCACTTCACAAAGGCTGGCATGTTTGAGAAGTTAGAATAGAATAGTTTAAGGCTGGTTTCTTCTCTTGGATACAATGGTAAAATAATTAGTAGGGTTTTGTCTTTGCCAGTTGCTTACTCTGTTGAAATGGTTGAATTTCAAATATTGGTGCTATTGGTGCTATACGAAGTAAAGCATTGCTGTGGCCGTGACCAACCTATTAAACCTTCGCCTCGCCTCGTATGGTTGGCCGAAAAAAATGAAGTTGATTGTTCTTCAAAACCCAGGGAACCACTCCAGTTACCAGTACGCTTAAATTAAAAATAAAAATAAAAAACCGGATGTTGAATCTGCAATTATACTATAATGCTAATATATTTCTGTACTGCCCCTGCTTACTTCATGTATGAAAGGCCACGTGAAATTAATGCATGCTATTCAGTATTCAATACTAGTAACAGTAGTAATTATAAGAAAAAAAAGAAATATAAAGAGTTATTATAATTTCTAATATTTCCAGCCAAGGAAGGTTTCTATTCTGAATTTCCTGCCTAGAACCCTAGTCGTGGGTCTGACAGTCTGTGGACAAATCTAATCAAAATCTAAAAATAAAATAGTCAAATGGAAAATCTTTGTTGATTGAGATGGTTAAATTCTGTAATGGTTTGAGTCGGAAACTGGATCCTCCATAGAAAAGTTGGTTTCTCTCTCATTTATATTAATTAATTTCTTCCTTCTTTAAAAAAGTGATGTGGAAATAGAATCCTAAGAAGGTGAAGGTGAAGGTGATCAACTTCATCAATAAACAAAAGAGGATTACAGTGGCAGTGTGTTGATATGCATGAACAATGTCAAAATGTTGAAAAAAAAAAGATTAGCTGACAATTACTCCATTTTCTGCACACTCTGTTGCAGCAGCCGGCGCGACATTAAGGTTGCAATTAATTCAATTATTAGACTTTTTGTTCCTCTTCTTCTTCTCTTCTTTTCTTTCTTTTTATGGATTTTTGTTTTTTTCCATTCTTTGAATTATTTATATATTATGCCATTTTAATATCTATTCCTTTTCTTGATCAGATCTACATCTACAATCATGGTTGCAATCTTTACCCACCTTACCCAATAATTGTTCATATAAATGTGTTTTTCGTGGCCACCTAGCTATATCAATTGTATATAATATAGCTTGTGAATATATCTTCATGACATGTGTAAACCAAAAGATGAACGAATTCAATTTCCAATTACCCAAACCAAACCGGTAAGTAATTGACTTGAGGTAAAACATAAATTTGTTAATTATTTAAATCTGAGGTTTTTTTTTTAACTTAGCTAAATGCTCCGATAGTTCAAATTGGTTTTTATTACATTCAAAACTATTTAACCGATTTTCATTTAATGAGACAAGATTTACACTTAATTAAACTAAAAATTTCGAAACAGATTTTTTTTGGGAGGTCAGAACTCAGAAGTCTCATTTGCAATAAGATCTAGGAGTACATTTTTAATAAGAAATCACAAATACAAGCTATCTCCACCTACCTTAATAAAGATAATAAACTAACTGAGACAAAACTGACATGTAATGAAATTTGAAATCAAAACCTCATAATTCAGGTATGATACACTGAACATTTGAATAAACAACTCGGGTGTCAAAAGAGTAAAAAATTAATGATGGTATAATTTGATGGGACACATATATAACGGTATTGTTCTTGTTAATGTTTTCTATGATACTCCATCCGCTCCTTTTTAATTGTCCATTTCCCTTGTTTCTTCTTAATTGTCCCTCATATTTTTTTTTTTCAGAAATACCCTTCTTGAAACATGAGTTTAATTAAAAGGTCAAACATGCATTTAATCAGAGAGAAGTAATGCTTAAGGGCATTATAGGACGATTAAGTGAAATTGTAATAGAATTTAGGAAACTAACTGAAATTAACTACTTTTCTCAAAGAAATAAAATCGGTTAAAAGGGACAATTAAAAAGGAACGAAGGGAATATCTTGATTCACTATTACCACTTCGAACTTATAAATAAAACAAAAACAACTTAAAATTTAACAATTGTGTGAGGTTTGTTGGCTGTAAAGAATTTTATTTGCCTATAATATTTTTATGAATTTAAAGGCCAATCTTTTATGAGGACAAAAAAGGTTAAATCATAATTTTAGTCACTTAACTTTTCATGAGTTTCTACTTTAGTCACCAAATTATTCAAATTAACGATTTAGATCAAATCACTTAAAACTTATAAAATTGAATATTCTAGTCGCTTAAGCCTAAAAATCTAATAACCTGCTTATGTATGTGGCATAACATTCATCACCGCATGTGGTGTGATGTTTGCGGACATGCCACATCGTCTAAAATCTCACTTGATATATTTATATATTGTATGAACATGTTATATATGAAAAGACCCCATCACCATACCAAATAGCAATATATAGCATATTGGATTATTCATATATATAGCCATGCTACGTATGGTATGTAATTAGATTTAAGCATTGAATAATCAAAATATTCAACTTCACAAGATGTAATTAAACGATCGAATTGTTATTTTTTATTGTTGAGTGTCCAAAATAAAGAAACGTTATAAATTACCAAAACAAAAAGATTCACGGGAAATTTTTGCATTATGGTAGGGGACCAAAAAGGAGATTTATTTTGATTAGTGGCAAAGCAAGGGTTTGCTATCATTATTAGCCATTTAGCCTATCCTTTTCATTGTTGAATGGGTGATAAATGAATGGGTCCAAAACCCATATATTGCAGACCAGTTAAGATTCCAGTGATCTCTCTCTACTTTCTCTCTTTCCCTTTATGATCTCTCTCTGTGTTTTAAAAAAATTTTGTCCAGGATTTTGCATGTTCATTTATGAAACTCTCAGTATATAATATATGAGGCTAGCTGTTTCTCAAAATTCCTTCGATTTTACTCTTAGCTTTTTTCCTTTTTTAATTTCTCTATTACTACTTTATAACATAATGTCCCATTAAATATACATCAGATCAATTCAGACGAAAAAACCAAAAACCAAAAACAAAACGTTCAAAAACTTGGACCAATATCACCCATTCTTCTGCATTTTTATAGCACTTTTCATTTACCCTGACAAATTTTTCCTTACCTTTGCATGACGCTGGCATGACATGTTTTTCGGCTTATTGCTCAAAAAGCCCCCTGAACTTACATAAAACGGCCAAATAAGCCCCTGAACTCTAATTGCAGCCAAATAGGCCCATGAACTCTTTAAAAAGCCAAATAAGCCCTTTTTGGATGGCTAAATGCTGAAATAAGGACTAAACGTTTCAAGATTTTCTCAAATAAGGATCAAAATACACAATTCCAACAAATTAAACACATACTTAGCAAATTTTTACAAATCAGAGAATCCTTAAAAGAAAACCAATGGTTCTCATGCGTACACGTTAAATTTGATAGAAAAATGATATTATCATGTTAATTAAAAATCAAACCCTATTAATCAAAATAAATTCATTAAACGTAATTAAAATTATCGTGCGTTTTTCAGTTTATATATATCACACACATTAGTATTAACTTATATTGTATCCAATTTGTAAAAAAATATTAAGTATGCATTCTAATTTGTTGAAATTGTGTATTTTGATCCTTATTTGAGAAAATCTTGAAACGTTTAGTCCTTATTTCAGCATTTAGCCATCAGAAAAGGGCTTATTTGGCCTTTTTAAAGAGTTCAAGGGCTTATTTGACTGCAATTAGAGTTCAGGGGCTTATTTGACCGTTTTGTGTAAGTTCAGGGGCCTTTTTGAGCAATAAACCCATATTTTTCAAGTGCTTGCATTTGCATGACTCTGGTATTGACATAGCAACAAAAATCTAATTTCTTCTATTCTTGTTCTTGTTTAAACGAGCAAATTTTATTCATTTGGCAGCTTATTATGATTAAGTGTTAGGAGATTAATTTTCTCTTTCGTATGCAGATGCAGTTAATAGTAATTAGATTTAAGCACTTTCCTTGGATGGCAACCAGGACTTACAACCCACCATTCGATTCCCTCAACAATCAGAAATTGTGGTGACTAGTATTGATCTTATGTCTTTTCATATCATGGCTCTTGATTGCCAAAAATTTTCCTATCTTTGCTGGAAGAAAATATGGGTGAGGATCCTATATATGATATCATCTGAGAGCGGTGAGAATTGTATTCAAGAAATCGAAAATTCAGATTAACATTAATCATAAAAGGTCAAAATGGTAGCTTAAAAACCATTTATTTTGTGGCTAATTAACCATAAACCATATGGTATTATATTTGATGTGATATGGTACAAAAAATATTGCATCTATAGCATCGATCGAAGCTTTTCCTTGGTCATTGACATTTTAACAATTACTGGGTACCTAGCTACTTCCTTCTCCTAGAGTCTAGATAAACTTGATGAGGTTTTCAATTTGAATTTAATTAGCTAGTTGCCACCAGGGTGGATATCAGTAGAAAAATGGACGACAGATCGAAGAAAATGTATGTGGTGGCTATGTTTTTGGGTTGACTAAAAGAGAAAAGATTTTCTTTGGTCACATGAAGAGTTATTTTCCTCATACACTGGCGGTGGTTGACATTTGTCTCTTTTTAGTGATTAGTTTTGAATGTCAAATTATCTCAAAGAAAAAAAAAATTCTGAATATCAAATACAAAATTAATTAAGAAATGTTCATTTGTCAACTTCTTAATCTGCTTGAGGAGTATAAAATTTACAATGACATTATCAAATAATCATCATTTTACTTATTAATTATGGTATACTCATTCCAGGGAGCGAAATGATTTCCCAAAGGTTATTAGAGATGGTTACAATTTGATGCACGATATATATAAGTTGAAAATACATGTTGATTGATTACAAAATCACGAAAAATGCAAAAAGTATTTTTTTTAGGGGAAAATGCAAAAAAAAAAAAAAAAAATTGTCGGTATTTGTTTCCTTTGACTTAGCAAGAAGTTAGTATTTTACATAGATTTCTAGATTTTTTTTCCAAAACATAGATTTCTAGATAAAAATCAATTAAATTAAAACCAAACTTGTGCATTTAAAAATCTCAATTCCATTAGGTGATTTTCTTTCTTCCCAAAGTATATAATAAGAAATATCCTAAATGACATACGTATCTATCATAATCATACTTTCTGTCCCAAAATAAATGTCAATTTTTGGATGAATTTGGTCCAAATTTAGACCACATTTTAGCAAAAGTAAACACTTATTTTGAAACACATGAAATAACAAACAAACCGATAAATTAATTAAGTTTATAATTTGTGGGACTTGAATACAACCTCACAATCCAGGCATGCCATAACAAACAAACCAACAAATTAATTAAGTTTATAATCTGTGGGACTTGAATATAACCTCATGGTCTAAACATGCCACACAACCCGCACAACTAATTGAGCTAACAATGTGTGTAAAATAGATTTGTCCATTTCAAAACCAAACGTTTGGCATTATCACATTCTCACCCTTTAACCCATTTATGTTTTTAAAGTAAACATACATCTTTCTCCCCATGTTTGCACCGAATTTTCTTGGTAACTATTTAAAAAAAAATATTATTTATTAGGGAATTTGAGAATAAAAATCATCCAAGGATTGAAAGATTCATGACACCATTTTATACCGTTGAGTAAAGAGTTAGATTGAAAATTCTTTTCTCATACTCACATTGTTCGTTTAACTGGTATCATGCTTAGATTTTGAGGTCAGGATTTGCAATCTCACGAAATATGGACTTAATTTATTTGTTCGACAAAGAAACTTAATTCAAATTCTAATGAAATTTCATTTGTACTCTTGAAAGGAAAAAAAATCTATTCCGGTTAAGAAAGCGAAATAAATATAGCATTAAATTTTGGTAAAGTGATATATGTCTTGCCTAGAAAAAGGATTAAAAAAAACATTTTCCTTCATTTCACAAGAATTTTCTTTAGTTCGGGTTTGGAAATTAATTCATTTCATCAAAATGCTATAGAGAGTACTATTTGTTAGTAGTTTTGGAGTTGTGTAAGTGTGATAAAATATGAAAAAACAAGAATGGTTGGTTTAAATAGACTAATAGCCAACTATGTATTAGTTGGAGCATGTCAATAATAAAGTGGGCTAAATCTATGGGTTAGTGGGCTTGATTTACTCATTAAATCTACTAGTATGATTAGTATAATAAAAGAATATTTATATATATGACAATGGCAATTGGGCCTTGGGTTTTTTTTACTTAGAATTTTAATTTTTTACTTATTAAGTTTTCTTATTATTCTTTAAATTTATCAGAATTAGTAGTTATGAACTTCCATTAGTTCATTGAATAATTCAATTAACTAATGTACGTTTATTATGTATCTGTAGATACATTACATAGCTACATCAAATAAATACATTGAGATAAGGTTGAATTTGTTGGGTTATGTCCAAAAAACCAATTAGATTATTGGTCCAATAAGCCCATATTACTGCCCAATTAACATGATTAAAGAGTTTAATCATGATCCATCATATTTATTTTTAATGTAAGTATAAATAAGCGTTATTTTTATCTACACCTTTCAATCTGTCAACCGTTTCAAAAATAAAATCCCCTCTAACATTTTGCTAGTCAAGGAGACTCAAGTTCATTGGTGAGTTCCAATTGACCGTGTGAACTCCTTAGAGGCGGGAACGGATTTTTCTGCGGTGATTTCGAATTCCAACTTTAGTTTTGTGATATTGCTTACTAATTAACTGTAATTGTCACCACCTAACTTATCTTCATAAGAATCTTGGTTGGGAACCGAGTTTTATTTTCTCAAAGAGTTGGTGACTTTGTTGTATTTTAGAGTGAATAAACCCTTTTGGGAAGTGATTAATTTACACCTCAAACCCGTTCCATATTATTGGGATCTCTGTTCTGAGATCGAAAATACTGTTTTATTTAAGGAGATGCCATAGTTGAGGGGCAAAGGTCTATTTCAAATGTGCAAGTGTTTGATCATGGGATAAAATTCAATTTGCCAACTTGAAATTAAAGCAGCCATAATTATATATACGCAATGTGCATGCATATGATGCATGATAAGCAAGTCTTAATTACTTGTGTCAAATGAGTGTAGTATAGTCAATTTCTTGATTCGCCAAGCACCTGATCATATATATATCATTCCATCAGCAGCCAGCCGGCTATAATAGATTTCTTTTTTTTTTTTTTGCCAATAATAGATTTCTTTTCTTCAGTTTTTGTTTTTGGACCATTAGCTATATCTATTTTTTTAAAATTCGGATTTATTGGTTTAATTTATCAGAGTCTTAGCAAAATTGAGTACTTGAGTTAAAACTAAGGCTAATTGTTCATATAAGGGCTTGATTGATCTATACAAAAATGCTCGATTTAGGGCTTAACCTTTCAATTTGGTCAAACTAAGTTATTTCAATTAAAACGTTTCAATTTCGACTAAAAATAAGGGTTTGATGTGATTATTAACCATTGAAAAATTGACATGTGACACTCGAAAATGGAAGCGGTGGATACTTATTTGAGTTAAAATTGGAATGTTAGGCCCTCATTTGGCTAAATTGAAAGATTGGACTCTAAATCGAGTATTTTTTTATAAAGAATAGGCCATTTTTGAATATTTAACTTGAAGTTAATAATTGGCAACTACAACAAATGTGCATGCACTCCATGCATGCAGATAAAAATTAATGATTTTAATCAGCATTAACTATACTGATCTTTATTTAAATTGATTATAATTACATTGAAGATAAATTTTTGCGGTTAGAAAGTTTATGTATGTTAATTGTTTTGTGTTGATAAAGTGCTTTATTCTTCATTTTTAAGAATCGGATGTTCACACCCTAATCACTTCAATGATAGCATTAGAAAGGTTTTACTTTTCACCAATCTAAGGATACCACCTTTTGCCTCATAAATCAAATAAAAAAGATCTAAAATCTCAATTTTGTGGTCTGGACTTTCGAAAAATTCTCAATTAAGGCTCCGATTATTTAAAAAGGTCATTTAAGTGCAACACCTTTCCGTTTTAGGTCAATTAAGGGCAATTAATGACTATTAATTGACCCAAAATTGAAAAGGTGAGATTCTTAATTGACTCAAATAAAAAAAAAGTGATACCCTAAAATGACATTTTCCAAAGGTTCTACCTTAATTGAGAATTTCTTGAAAGTTTGACCCCCAAATTGAAATTTCAACCTAAAGAAAATCTAAATTATATCTCCAATGAGTAATTAATTCTTAGGTGAATATATTGCATTACTTTTGAGTTTTAAGTTCAAGTCTTACAAAATGTATTTGATTTGTTTATTCATTTGTGTTTTTTGTTATTGTTTTTGAAACGGGACTGAACCGGTTAATTTGATAAGTTGAACTAGGTATTGATGGCTTGTCTGGACAATATGGTAATTACTGTTTTTTTTACTTTGGTCAACAATTGGATAAAACTTGTTGGATCGGATGGTTAGATCGGAAAATATTTGAACTGGTTGGATCAGATGGTTAGATTGGATGGTTAGACCGAAAAATATTTGAACTGGTTGGATCGGAGTTGAACTCATAACCTCTCACTTCATTGAGAAAAGATATTTTTACCACTATGCTAAGCTTTTTTAATTGATATATGTTTGACATATTTAATATTTATACCATAAAATAGTAAATATCAACCAAAAGTGACAATTGAACCGATCGACCGGACCGTCAACCAGAGGCTTAGGCAGTTCAAGTCACAGGTCGGTCACAAAAACCATATTTTTTTGTTTGAATTCACACTGGGCTTTAACGTATGAGCTAAATTGTGAAGGAAAATTATACACAATACACTACTATCAGTGGAGTTTAGCAGAGTACATATGCGGGGTTTAAAGGTTGACATGTATCATTTAAGGAATATTTTTAATATTAAATACAAAATTAATTAAGAAATTGGATATGTCAACACCTTAACCCACTTGTGGAGTCTACTTTACACCGATAATGTATTGTATAATCATCAAATTGTTGATGTGCATGTCTCTTAATGATTTTACCTATATTACATAGACATAAATGAAATGGCTATATATTGTCTTTCTAGAGAGAAAACACTCATTACCAACAAAATAAAATTAATTCATTTTTAATTTATTTAATAATTAATTAAGATAATTTCAGATTAATTACCACATATATATTGTAATTTTAAAATGAAATTTTAATTTCATAAACTTTCAAATTAATCAACATAATTTGATTTATTTATTAATTAATTAGCATATATATTTCTTTTTCTTTTCTAAAAGAAAAATATCATAATTTTCATTTATGAAAATGAAATTGGAAAGATAATATCGATAATTACATACTACTGATAATAATGACGATACATCAGAGAAAGTCTTCATCTTTTACATCTGGCTATAAATATCTTGTTTCATTATTCGAGCTATTTTGTTGATAATTTGGAGCCTAGAACCTTTTCCATACATCTCAAACACGTCCACCTCCTCTCACTTCTGCTCCTAGAGGGATTTTTTGAAGGAAAAACTTTAAAGAACGATAAAAATGTGGATTTGTCGAAAAATCTCATTGACCGACCCATCGACCAATACAAAGGAAAAATATCTCCAATCAAATACAAACTAAAAAAACAATTGAAAGAAACATACTAACTCAATAAAACCAACTCAACCAATACTCGATATTGTAACCCAAACAAGAAAATAAACTTTATTTAGAATAAAGAAAAAAATAAAAGGAAATAAAAAATCATGTTCTTCCTTCCCTTTGACAGAATAGCTATGGAAGAGGGAGGAGAGTGATTGGGGTAAATTATACTCCAGTATTTGTTACTTTAATTTTTAATCCAATGAAACTAGGGAAACACCCTTACCATCAGATGATAAAAAGGACTCTCTCACGTTTAGGGATGTCAACAAGGTGAGGAATATGCGGGGGTACCCCGTTTCCGAACCCGACTTTACCAACTATTCCTCGTCCCCGTCCTCGACCCCAGTTTTTCCCCTTCCCTGATTCTGTGGGGTATTCGATAGGGACAGAGAATCCCCATTCTCTGACTTTGATATTAAAATACTATATATTATAATGTTTTTAAAGAATTTTTTATTATCTTATTATTAAATGAAAAGTTTTATAAAAAATCAAAAAACATATATACTACATATTATTTGAAACACCCAATGAAATTACTAAATGCCCTTTGTGAGGATCGATGAGGAGTCTTGGTTTAAAAATTTTTTGTTCTTTTCTGTCTTTTCTCACTTGGTTAATCACCAAAAAGTACTATTAATGTTAACATTATTACTTCAATGAATTTACTATTTGATCCCATGTTTGGGTTAATGAAGGGCTAGATTATTAAATATTTTAGTTTTTAGTTATTTTCCATTGACCAAATTACTTTAAGCCCTCAATTAGCTTCTCACCATTCTTTTTTCCTCCAGACTTGTGAATTTACTACATATGGATAACTCTACTTTTTGATCTTTTACCAAAGGTGAATGTGAATGCAATTAAATGTGGTTTTAAAAGTAAATTTATCCATGAATGCAATATTAATTTTTTTAAAAAAAATGCATTATTATACATTTCATGTTCAAATAGAATGATTATAGTCTTATTTTTCAAAAAAAAAAGAATTGATTATAGTCTTATAAATTCATGAAATGATGGTTTTTTCTTATACTGGAATATATCCTTCTATTTTTATTCGATAAATTAAGCGATAACAACTCTAAAAAACGGGAAATAGTATGACACAAACTACAAAAACTTTTATTTTCTACAACAGCATGTTTTAAGGCATTACTATTTTACTTTGCCAGATTAATTCTTCAATTATAAGACCTGCTCCAAATATCGAATTTGCTAACCACCTACTCACATATATATCATAAGAACCGAGAAAAAAAAACTCTATAACTAAAATGATTTGTTAGCCACCAATCAAGAATGCTCAACGCGCCAGCGCGAGCCGATCAACTTGTATATATTATTAGTAATAACCATAATAATAATTAGTTTGTCTTTCTTATAAATATACTATATATTATTTTTAGTTATCAGGGAAATTACTAAAAGCCAAATTGAGGATTAATGTGGTGCCACCTTTTGGCTTTTTTTGGTCTTTTCTCACTTTTCGGATGACTAAAAAGCCCCTCTATGAGTTTCCCCCTTTCTTTTCCTGCTACCCTTTTTTGTAATTACTCATTTCCTTTCCTGAATTGCTTTTAATCAATGTTACCCCCCCCCCCCCCCCCCCACACTCCCCTCCTCCCACCAACTCAGTTGTTGCTTCCTTTCAACTCCCTAGTGCTGATCAATCTTCAGGTTTGCTAAAAATCAAACATTTCATTACTCCCCTCTGTTTCCACCTTCACATCTCTTTCCTTTTTCTTCTCCTTCCTCATCTCTTCATCATGGACCGTTCAATGTTTTTCCGTCCTGAATTAAACCACCATTTCTTTAATGCGTCTATTATTATCCAATTAACACCATATTCTATTACATCTTTGCACTTCCTATTACTTACAAATAAAAGCATGTTCTTTGACCTTCTTAGTTTTGCATGTCTAAAAAGTTAGCTTACAAAGATTTATAACAATAGCAAGAGACAATATTAAAATTAATCCATTTAAATTGCATTTTTACTGCAATCTTATATAATTCAATCAAATTATCAAGCACCACTCTAGAATAAAGAATGTCCGTGGATTTTATATAATTGATTATATTAATATCCTTATTAAATCAATTAATCAAGTACCCTAAAACAAAGAATGCCCGTAGCGCTAGCGCGGGCTAATATAGGACTTGTTCTAATTAATTTTCTTACATGATTTTCATTATAGGTGTATATTATTAATAAATAGAACACTATTAATAAACATATAATAATAAATAAATATGACATTATTAGGTGAAAGTACCCTGGAGGGCCCTCTACTATACGGTTTCTGCATTTTGGTCCCTGTATTTTTTTTTCCTGTAAAATGATCCCTCTACTATCAAAAGTGTTCCCTATGGTCCCTGATGTCACTGAGCCGTGACAGCACCGTTAAAATTGCTTATGTGACACTAACATCGTTGACTGTACTGCTTGGCACCGCCATGTGGAATTAAAAAATTATCTAAAATTAAAATAATTTAAAAAATTAGGGTTATTAACTTATATTAACTAAAAAATAAAAAAAATCAAAAATTTATTTTTAAAAATATAAAATATTTATTTAAAATAAAGATTTTTTTTTTTTTTACAAACACCAAAAACAAATTCTCTTTCCTCAACAAAAGATCAAAGACCCTCTTTTTCATGAACCAATGAAGAACACTTTGAATTTTCTTCTCCAAAACTCCAAAATAGACTAGGATGAGGAATCTCTAAGTTTTCTGCCTTAAATCTTTACCCAGTCTGATCCAAACTCCAAACTCCAAACCAACACAAAAACAAAATACAAAACCAAAGCCATATACTTCCAACACAAAAAATTTCTTGTTTGGTAGTAGGTTACAAAATTTCTTGTTCATATAAATACAAACAAGAAATTTCTTGTGTCAATGGTGTTAGTGCCACATAAGCAATTTTGACGGTGTTGTCACGACTCAGTGACGTCAGGGATCGCGGGGGAACACTTTTCATAGTAGATGGACTATTTTGTAAGAAAAAAAATGTATAGGGACCAAAATACAGAAATTGTACAATAAAGGGACCTCTGGGGTACTTTCATCGACATTATCAACAAAAGATCAAAGACTCTCTTTTTCATGAACCAATGAAGAATACTTTGAATGTTCTTCTCTAAAACTCCAAAAAAGACCAGGATGAGGAATTCCTAAGTTTTCTGCCTTTAATTTTTACCAGTCTTATTCAAACTCCAAACCAACACAAAAACAAAATACAAAACCAAAGCCATACTTCCAACACAAAAAAATTCTTGTTTCTTAGTAGGTTACAAAATTTCTTGTTCATATAATTACAAACAAGAAATTGCCACATAAGCAATTTTGACGGTGTTGTCACGGTTCAGTGACGTCAAGGATTGCGAGGGAACACTTTTGATAGTAGAGGGACTATTTTGTAGAAAAAAAAAGGCATAGGGACCAAAATACAGAAATTGTACAACAAAGGGATCACCTCCAGGGTACTTTCACCGACATTATTAATAAACATCGGTGCATATATATCTATTTTGGTACACTAGATATATATTACTAAGAAATATAACTTACACATATATACTATATATTATTTTTAGTAATTATATATACTATATATTATTTTTAGTTATCAGGGAAATTACTAAAATGCCAAATTGAGGTTTAATGTGGTGTCACCTTTTGGCTTTTTTTTGTCTTTTCTCACTTTTCGAATGACTTAAAAGCCCCTCTATGAGTTTTCCCCCTTCCTTTTCCTGCTACAATTTTTTGCAATTACTCATTTCTCTTCCTTAATTGCTTTTAATTAATGTTTCTCCCCTCTCCCCCATTTTCTTTTTTCCTCTCACCAACTTAGCTGCGGCTTCCTTTCAACTCCTCAGTGCTGATCAATCTTCAGATTTGCCAAAAATCAAATATTTCATTACTCCCCTCTGTTTTCACCTTCACATCTCTTCTTCTTCACCATTTCTTCACCATGGACTGTCCAATGTTTTTCCCTTCTGAATTAAACCATCCTTTCTTCAATGCGTCTATTATTATCCTATTAACACCATATTCTATTACATCTTTGCATTTCCTATTACTTACAAATAAAAGCATGTTCTTTGACATTCTTAGTTTTGCATGTCTAAAAGTTAGCTTACAAAGATTTATGGCAATAGCAAGAGACAATATTAACACTAATCCATTTAAATTGCATTTTTACTACAACCTTATATAATTCAATCAATTAATCAAGCACCACTCTAGAACAAAGAATGTTCGTGGACCTTATATAATTGATTATATACTATATATTATTTTTAGTTACCAGGGAAATTACTAAAAGGCCAAATTGAGGATTAATGTGATGCCACCTTTTGGCTTTTTTTTTTTTTGTCTTTTCTCACTTTTCGGATGACTAAAAAGCCCCTTTATGAGTTTCCCCCCTACCTTTTCCTGCTACCCTTTTTATTAATTACTCATTTTTCTTCCTTAATTGCTTTTAATTAATGTCCCCCCCCCCTTCTTTTCTTTTTTCCTCTCACCAATTCAGCTAATGCTTCCTTTCAACTCTTCAGTTTTGATCAATCTTCAGGTTTGCTAAAAATCAAACATTTCATTACTCCCCTCTGTTATCACCTTCACACCTCTTTCCTTTTTCTTCTTCTTCCCCATTTTTTCACCATGGACTGTTAAATGTTTTCCCCTTCTGAATTAAACCACCATTTCTTTAATGCGTCTATTATTATCCTATTAACACCATATATTATTACATCTTTGCACTTCTTTGACCTTCTTATTACTTACAAATAAAAACATGTTCTTTGACCTTCTTAGTTTTGCATGTCAAAAAGTTAGCTTACAAAGATTTATGACAATAGTAAGAGACAATATTAAAACTAATCCATTTAAATTGCATTTTTACTGCAACCTTATATAATTCAATCAATTAACCAAGCACCACTTTAGAAGAAAGAATGTTCGTGGATCTTATATAATTGATTATATTAATATCCTTATTCAATCAGTTAATCAAGCACCACTCTAAAACAAAGAATGCATGTAACGCTAGCGCGGGCTAACATTACTTGTGGAAATTATTTAAAGGCCAAATTGAGGATTAATGTGGTGCCTCCTTTTGCCTTTTTTTGGTCTTTTTGCACTTTTCGGTTGACTAAAAAGGCCCTCGATGAATTTCTTACCTTACTTTTCCTGCTGCCCTTTTTTGTAATTTACTATTTTTATATTTATGATTAAGTGTGTTTTAATTACATAGTAATTGTGTGTGGATATTAGGATTTACCGGTTCAACTCCTCTGCCGAATTCCAAAGGATTGGTGGTGTAAATGTATTTGCAATAATGGTTGATTCATGGGTAAACTATTGACATTTCAGTTCTGTTTTCCTTTCGTCTTCATTTCTATTTGGGTGGTTTCTTCTTCCCTAACATTTCCCTAATATTTCCATTTAATTTAGCAGCGCCCTTAGGATGACATAACCCAAAATGGGGAGCTTTCACTTCTCACTGCAACATTTTGAGGTAAATCTGGATTTATTTGTTGATTATATTATTTGATACTTAAATTTAACATTTCATTATTCCTCTTTTATTTTACAAAAAGTTTATTTTTTCATTCAACTTCCCTTTTATTTAGGTTTCTATTAGTTGTTTATGTTTAGTATATTTCCATATTTCCAAAAGAACATTTAGCCAATGCTAAGTACAATCATTTTGTGATGCATTGTGTAAATTACATATGCTCCTGCAAATGCTCTCAACTAATTCAATTTTCCTACGACAACTATATAATGCTCCTTGACTACAAAAAATTAGGCCTTTCTTATGCAGAAGCCAAATTCTTCCACCTATCTGAGTTCATTAATTTAACAATTACAATCAACATACATTTCAAACAACAATTAATATTAGCTTTATTTTGATGAATTATCTAGAGATGGAGGAGTAGAATATCAGCTTTATTTTAATGAATTACATAGAGATAGAGTAGAATTTAGGTAATGCACTTTTAGAGTGAAAGAGAGGTCATGTGTTTTGCTTTATATATGAGAATTATTTGTTTGGATGTATGAGTTTCTCCTAACTGATTAACTTACAACCAATGCAATATCTTCTTATTAACCGACTTAAACAACTACAAAAAATATAGTCCTAATAAGAAGATGACTGCAGCGCAAGGGCAGGCCGCTCTGCTTATATATATTACATGTAAATAACTAAAACAATATATCTCGGGGACAGAGTGTCGTCCTTAACCTCGACCGGGAATGAAATTCATTTCTCATCCCATCCCCGTTCCCCGAATTAAGTCCCCACCGGGCTAGGACAATTGACTTCGATCCCTACCCACGTTTCAAAAGGTTAGACCTTTAATTGAGAATTTTTCAAAAGTTCTAGTCCCAAATTGAGATTTTAACAAAAAAAAGAAAAGAACTCAACGCAATGTTGAGAGGAGCTTGGCATTAATAAAGCCCGGCAATGAATTTACCAAAAGAAAATTTAAGGATGTGTTTAGCTTTTACAAGGCTTGGACTTATTGTATTGCTGCTGTAAAACTCCATTATTGATGACCAAAGTTAGGGTGGAATCGTTATTACAGTAATAAAAATGGGCAGAGAGAAAGGTTTACAACACCACATTGAATGCCACGCGGTTTTGTGAGGCAGAGGAGGCATTGCTCTCCTTTTGCCACCAGCTGACTTTGGCATTGGCATTGCCCCCTTTCAGAGTTAATGCTCTTGCTGTCATCTTTTGACTCTTTGGGTCTGGAAAGAGAGAGAGAGAAAGGAGCCCCAAGACCCTTTAATTTCCTCCTTTTAGGTCAGCGTCTCTTCTCTTTCCAACCCTCTTTTCTATATATGCCACACAGACCAAATAAACCTTTGCCTTAGACTCTTGTCTTAAAGCTTCCAAGAAGAAAGAAAGAACCAACCAAACCTAAAGTTCCAAAGAAAAAGCATAGAATCTGTTTCATTTCTTCAAGAGTTAGTGTTGTCATTAGGACAAGGTGATATGGGGAGACCACCTTGTTGTGATAAAGTTGGTGTGAAGAAAGGTCCATGGACTCCTGAAGAAGATATCATTTTGGTCACTTATATTCAAGAACATGGTCCTGGGAATTGGAGGGCTGTTCCTACCAATACAGGTACTAATATACAAAATTTTTTCTCTTTCAGTTTTTCTTTTGATCTGATGTAATTTCCATTTTTGACACATTTTCTTTTCTTTTTCTACACATAGGGTCTTGTTTTCTTTTGGTTTAACTTGGTTTATCATTAAGGAAATAGTATATAAAAGTACCATATATAAAATGTTTTCAAATTATAGTATTAATCTTGTTTGTTTCTGGTTTCCAGGGCTGCTTAGATGTAGCAAGAGCTGCAGGCTTAGATGGACTAATTATCTAAGGCCAGGGATTAAACGAGGTAACTTTACAGAACATGAGGAGAAAATGATAATCCACCTTCAAGCTCTTTTAGGCAACAGGTAATATAATCTATCTATTTCATCTTCTTGAAAATTCAGGCTTTGTAATTAAGTATAATCAACTGTAAAATGTGTGATGATTAATAGTACAATCTTCAGATGTCATGAATAAATTGGTATTCAGAAAAGCAGTGTAATAAATGGGGCATTTAATATAATGTGCAGATGGGCTGCAATAGCATCTTACCTCCCTCAGAGAACAGACAATGACATTAAAAACTATTGGAACACTCACTTGAAGAAGAAGCTGAAGAAACTCCAAGGCATTAGTGCTGATCAAGGTCATAATTCTACAGATGGGATATATTCATCTTCATCTTCATCATCACACCAGATTTCTAGAGGCCAATGGGAGAGAAGGCTTCAAACTGATATCAATATGGCCAAACAGGCCTTATCTGATGCCTTAGCCCCAGTGAAATCAAGTGATGAATTAACTGAGCCGAAACCCTCCATTAATGGGTACATTTCTTATGCAAAACAAGGAGGCTATGCATCAAGCACTGAGAACATAGCTAAGTTGCTAAAAGGGTGGATGAGAAATCCATCAAAGCTTGCTCCCGCAAACTCTGGTGCCACTCAACAATCATTTGACAACATGGGTGGGACTGATTCTGCTTCTAGTGAAGGGAATGATCCAAGCAATAAAGAAGACAAAAGTAGCATAGAAATGCCTGAGGCTTTTGAAGATTCTATGTTTGTGTTTCAATCTAATTTTGATTCTTCCAATTCAGATTTGTCACAATCTATGTCACCTGAGGCAAGCCTTAATTTCCAGGATGAAAGTAAGCCAGAGGATCCTAATGCAGTGCCACAAGGCCAACTATCCTTGCTTGAGAAATGGCTTTTTGATGATGGGGGTGCAAATCAAGGGAAAGATCATTACCTTAGTGATATCACATTAGATGAAAATGCCAATTTTTTCTAAAGTGGGTCTTCTTGTTTTAGGGTCATTTTAGAGGATTAATTCTTTTGATCTTGGCTTCTTTTTATCGCTATAGGTCTTGTAACTCTTTGTTCACCTCCTTTAGTGGTAGAACACAAGTGTAAATTTTCGTATTATTGTGGCAGATATATCTTTGGTTGAGTTGAGAGACAATAAGTAAATTCTGCCCTAATTAATTAATATATCTACTTAGAAAAAGATTTATCAGCTTTTTGTAAAATCTTGCATTTGGAATATTATGAGATGAATTAGACTACTTTTTATATATTCAAGCTCTTTTGCCTTTAAGTACGAAGGTTTTAATTGTTATAATAATACAAAACGAAATGAAGTTTTCTAGCTAGTCATTATCGATGGAGACTTTGGCCATGGACTGAAACAATTACAATAGGTCCATGTGTCGTTTATATATAGTTTTCTTGGATTTTAATGGAAAATGGGAAAAATGAAAAAAAGAAAATAAAAAATTTTACAAGGATGAACAACTTATTAATAGCAAACACGCCCTTATATTTATTGGACGTGCTGAAGAATTAAAGTTTGACTTACTTTCTTGTGAGCCTGTGAATCCCATGAACTCTGATATCAAAAGAAAGTCAACTACCAAATAGAAAACCTTTTTTGCTTAATTAATTGGAAGTTAGTAATTTTAGTAATGGTAGCATTGATTAGGTAGATAGCTTGTTTAACAAGTTATCGTGAAGTTAATTGCCACCAGCTACTTATATTGAACATTTTTATTGCATTATCTCATCTTAGGACAATTGTAAGCAAAAGGAAGATAGTATTGATTTCATGATGCCTTTTGATTAGGCGCCAGATGCAGATAAGCAACATATACAGCTGAATGTTTACAACCCAAATATCACAGGATCCTTATATTTTGGTAGTAACTTTTTTTTTTTCTTTAATTATATATATACCATTTGCCGGTTGGCGTTTTAGGTAGGATAATGGTACTTGTACATCCGAAACATTCACCCTCATGCCAACCCCTCTAATAACAATGTCAAATCATCATTTTATTTTACCATTGAATGAATATAATGAGAAGTGATGGATGTGGGGTGAGGGTTTGGAGTGTATACTAATGCATGATTATTTTCAAGTTTTTTTTAATATTTATACATGTATGTATGGAAGGTGTACAAAATGGTAAATAAACTATATGTACCATTACACAAATATAGAAAGGGAAATGCGTTTTTTCTTTGAAAATATCCCAGCTGGTATTAAGTGAAACATGTGAAGCCTTTTTGATTTTCTTGCCTGTTTTCACAGGTATTGAATTAGGAGTAGACTTTTTTGCAAATTGCAAGAGAAAGATGAGAAAAACACACTGTAAAGCCATAAATAAGTATAAGAAAGTTCATCATGCTGATCAGAGAGCATATATTGAAGGCATTATAACCCGGAATATATAAGAAGCAAAACAAAAGCAAAAAATTCAAAACAGGTGAAATTAATTTCTACCCTCCATTGGAATTGTGATGAGAGAGAGAAGGGTGTATTAAATAGTTTGCCCCCTGTTCTTGTATCAAATCCCATTGGAAATTAGGCAATGAAGGAGCTGTATCTAGGCTAGGCATTATGGGCTAACAACAGAGAATTGACGAAGAACAAGTCAAGATCTAACTTTGGAAGAAAAATTCTTCCTTCTCAGACATCATTTACTGCACTTACATGGTGAAGTGATGGCCTATGAGGTCTGAAGCTGGCTGCCATCAAATTAAAAGATTATGAGACTACATTTCCATGTTCACGTGGCAGCTTACAGATTTTTTTTTATTTATATATTATATATACATATTTTATTTTCTCATCAAATCTTTCTACTATATGGTTAAAACTTAAAACCCATTAATTTTTGTTTGTTGTTGACTTCTGTTAACCAAAAGTACCACTAGATAGATCATGTCTAATTAAAATGATCAAAGACATCTCTAGTTTTTCTTGTTCTCTTCATGAAGAAATTAGGCTTTTGCACATGCAACAGCATTCTATAGCTTTTGAATTTTGATTAATTCACCCCATTTGCCCTTCAAAAAATAAAATAAAAATCTTTGTATCGAACTAAATCATAAAGTGTAAAAGTACTTGAAAATACATCAGAATTATAATCACGTCGTCTATTGATAGATTGCTCTTTAGTTCCTTTTTATTAAGGTCTCAATCCAAATGGCCTAAAAAGAAAAAACAAAGAAAATGCAAAAGTATTGCTCATGTCCAAAATTGTGAAAGTTGAGCTATATCTGGGGAGGAGATCATGTTATATAATCCACACCAATATTATCAAAGTTGATTAATTGTAGAGTATTGTTATGGAGGCAGACAATTAAGGTGGGTGTGGAATGGATAAAGAAAGGGCAAAGTGGGGTTTGCCAGCCGAAGCAAAATCTTCAAGACAGAATCATGTGCTTTCCTCGTGCATGAACTACTAAGTCCACCTCATTCATGTTGCATTTAAGTCCAGCATGTGAATTTCTTCCAATTGGAACTGTTCTATAACATGCAAATTTCAATTTGCTGTGATGTTTTTAGAACCAACCTAAAGAAAGAAAGAAATTAATTAATCAGAACAAAAAGAGAGAAAAAGGAAAAGAAAAGCTAGTATACCCAATCAACATGGTTACATTAGGTGGAGTGAAGCTCTAAGAAGTTGGGTTAAGTTAATCTTTAAATACATAGTAATTATAATTAATTAATTAATAATACATACATATACCAACAAATTGAAACCCAATTCGAAAAGGCTGCTGGTAGGACTAGGAACTGTGTATATGATATTTTTTTGGTGTCATTTCCAATTTTATCCCATTATCCCTTATGAAAATGAATTCATATAAAATTAGATGAATTACTTCTAATACCTTAATTAATTTGATTAAGCTTGAGAAACTGAAATTTTGTTTAAACAATTTATTAAAATGGTATTAATTAAGGCGACTCAACTTATAAGTTGGGATTTAGTTAAGTTCAATTAATTATATTTGAATTGTATATATAGGATTTATATATAATACACCGTCAGTGGAGTTTAGCGGACTGCACAAGCGGGTCTTGAAGGGTGACATGTGTCTCCTATAAACTAGATTGAAATATTTAAAATTTAATTAATTCAGAAAATGGACATGTGTCAACTCCACAACCCGCTTGTGGAGTTCAAAATTTACACCACCGATGTATCAAATAATTACCCATATTATATATATAGGGAACAATTGAAAAATAGATGGAGGATGTAATTAAAAGGAATGGGACATCTCACATCCATGTGGTTTGCATGCCAAAACAAAATTTTGAAGACTATAAGTCGATTTGTCCACGAGGCCAATTTTTTTTTTCTTCCTTTAACCACATGGGTAGTTCTCATCATCTCATCTTTCTCATTTTCACCATGTCTTCCAATTTTCCAATTCTTCTTCATTAATTTGCAATTTTGCATGCACAAAAAAAAAATCTTTTCTCTTACACCCAAAACTGCCCCTCTAAATTTCATTTAAAGATGGATTTAGACACAAAAGTTCTACATGCATATGCTAGAGCTCTTGTGATCTTTAAAATCATAATTTCTATGAAATTTCAAGGCTTAGCAAGAAGTGTGTAGACAACTGTTTTTTGGCAAGTCAAAATTATTTCTTTTAGGTCCAATTTTATTTTATTTTACTTTCTTATAGCGGAACAAGTTTATATTATTTCGGTAAGCACTTGTTTAGACGTCATCGGCCTTCTAAATTTTGTACATTATTTAGAAGTCCAACTTCATTTTTATGGCCCATATCCATCTTTAAAGTTCTTCAAGCCCATTCATTTCTCCAATATATTTAACATTAAGTTTGTTATTTTGGCAATCACGTGCCATCTTTTCTCCCCCAAGTGTTGTCCTTCTAAATTTTAATCCCCTGCAAAACAAAAGACAATAAGTTCTAGATTGAATTGCAGGAAACAAAACCAAGAGCTTATCATCCATATCACCAGATGTCGCATATATATCTATCAATTATCATATCATACACCAAGAACCATTGAAATTCTCATCCATAACCCATCATTACCAAATACCAACGAAATTTAGAAAATAAAAAGCACAATTGCACGAACAGAGTCTCACACACTTGATACTACGTACCGGTTCACTCTCACACACGCTCAAAAGTCTAATCCGACCATTGAGTTCTAAATTCTATTCACATAGATCATGTATATATGTTAAATTTTAAGTTAATTGAAAATGGTTAACTATATGTTTGATTGTATTATGTTTTCCAACGTTGAATATATGTTGGAAATATTGAAAAATTTTGCAGTCAGGATCAATATGAAAATGATATCGGGCCATTGACATGAAATTTTATCAACATGATTCATATAAAAAGAGTATTAAATCAAACGATTGGTTTTGTAAAATATTACTTCTAAATTAATTTTATAAAATTTGTAAAACAAGTTTTTTTACACTGATTTTGTAAATTGATTCTCTTGACTTATAATTAATTTTAATATTTATTTAATTTAAAAATGTTGAATCACATGCAATACACGTGTGTAAGTATATTAGAGTAGTATTAAATATATGATATATGATATATGATATGTTAATTGCTCAAATAAGGGCCTAATGTTTGTCAAAATGTTCAAATAAGGGTCTGATCTTTTAATTTGGCCAAATAAGGGTCTAACGTTATCGAAAATACTCAAATAGATTCTTATTTGGCTAAATTAAATGATCGGATCTATTTGAGCATTTTCGATAACGTTAGGCCCTTATTTGACCAAATTAAAAGATCGGACCTTTATTTGAGTATTTTCGATAATATTAAACCCTTATTTGGTTAAATTAAAAGATCAAACCTTTATTTGAACATTTTGGTAAATGTTAGGCCCTTATTTGAGCAATATTATCCATACTTGTTATCAATAACTCAATGAGTATATTATATATGTTAGGCATATGCGATTTCGATGGGGTGAACTTAATCATAAAGCTGTGAAACTTAATTTTTGAGATAAAAGCAAATTAAGTGATATACAGGCGAGCAGGCAAGCTTGAAGGCGTGGGAACCACATGTATCCCTACAATGTAAGGTGATAGCAACCCTTTTAACCAGAATGGTAAAAAGGTATCAAATATATAAGTGGCTTTGCAGCGTATGTACCACAATTCCTCCTAATTGCAAATCTTGATTTTGAATTTGTAGAGTTTGTCTCAAATCCAAATGAAGCTACCAAATTGGAGGATTTGCCAAAAGTGAGTTTGCTCAACTTGGGAAAAAAGAAGAAAAGAAAAAAGGTGAAAAATGATGGCCGTTTTTGCATTCATAATATATATAATGTTTCTGCTTATCTTGTTTTATGCAATGAATAATTTGGAGTTTGGAAATGGAGATGACTAGCTAGATGCCAATAACTAGTATATCAGGTAAGTTCGAGGGGGAAAAAATCAACTCTAGGTTATTTTTGTGGTCCAAGCTGAAAAGCTATTATTTTGCACTGTTTTTGAAGGGCATATGCTTTTTGCATGAAGGAGAGGCTGGCAATGCAAATAAGATAAAGTAACATATATGTAATTTTTTTTGGGTAATAAGTAACATATATAATTTGAAGGGTAAGAGTCCTTTCTTGTGAAGTTGCATCAACTTTCTATTTTTATATCAAGATTTCCATTTTTAATCTCTATTATTGGTTATGTTGATCAAAACTGACTTTCTTTTGGTGAGCTCTAATGTGACATTGGGATCAGACAATATTTTGAAAAGGAGAAAATTGTGTGATTTAGAAGCCTAAGATGCTTTATTAATGACCTAAAAAAGCCAAAATCAATAGGCTTTTTTTACAGTGGCCATCACTAGTTGGGTTGGGTTGGTGAGAAGCATAGAGGTCTCATCTTCCTAAAACACAATCATACACTTAAGTCCCTATCAATCCTCAAATCCATCCTTAATAAGTGTCTTTCTCCCCTTTCCTTACTTTCTAGATACTCTTCTTGCACATCTTAATTGTGTTTAGTTTGATAAAAATTCTTATCTCATTTTTTATCCCTTAACCAGTTAGTCTTAACTTTATAAGATTGTACAATTATTATACATTAAGGACCAAATCCAACTCAATTGAGTAATTGTCAAACATTTCCCCTTCCACTATATATATGCAATTTATCCTAATTAGATATTTCACTTTATAATTAAATCATCAATATGGACATATATGTACTTACCCAGCTCTCAATCCTGTTAAACCCATGTTTTAAACGTTGTTATTACTTTGATGATCCATATATATTTTATTATATACGTACTATCGGTCTTATTTGATTCTTATTTACCATTCTGTAAACCAAACACGCTCTTAATGTATTACGCCCAATTAGTCTCACCAATTAAGATCACACCACCTAACACCCTTTCTTACAACCAATAATTAATAAAACAAAACACTTTTTTTTCTTTTTTCTGTTTTTACTAAAGATTAGCAATTCAATTCATCGTGTTCTCAAAAAGACAATGAATGTGCTGGCAGTGTTCCAAATAAGTTCACCTTTGCACATATTTTCCTTCAAGGCTGCCCTAAGAAGAAAAAAAGTGTAGCTTGCCACCTGATGACCAAAATGGAAAAATTTGGCAGAGAATTGCAACATTCCATACTCTCCCATCACTATCCCACACCGGCATTACCTAACCAAATGTCCTTGATATATATTGAGAAAACCATTGGGGTCGAAACTTTGCTAAGTGCTAGACCTAATTAAAAATTTCAATTTGTCAAGAAACAAGTATATTATAAATGTAAATATAGTTGCCTTTTAATTACTCTGTTGGCGACAATTGCAGCAAAAATCAATCATGTTTTGTCGCAGCTATTCTTAATAATCAATGCTCTTTATTGAAAATTTCAATTTGTGATTCGTCAAACTAAGAAAGTATAATCTTATGATCTTTATTTTTTTTGGCACCAATCTTATCTTTATTTCTTTCCCTGTTTTTTTGGTGGGAGGGGGGGGGGGGTGTCTTATGTTTTTGTCACTCATCACTTGATCAATTTCAAATCCCTCAATAAAAATTTATAAAACTGTGTCCTTACTTCAATATTGTGTGACTCATAAGACGGTCATAGATATGTATCTTTGCCAATCAAAGAAAGTTTAATCAAGGCATGATTGAGGGTTTTCTTTATTTGTTTCTCTCTCTTTTTTTCTTTTTTTTTTGTATTTGAGGCTGCTATCTAAATCTAATAATTGGAACTAAGAGTACAGTATGTATCAAGCCTTTGAGGTTTGGGATGGTGGAATAAGTTTTTGACATTGTAATTATAAGAAATTAAATAATGAAAAAGCAAGACTGATCCTATAATTTTTTTTTGCCCATGACTGATCCTATAATAGATACTAATTAGCCAGCACCAGCTATATATCCACTACTCTATTGTTGTCGAAAGCAAAAAAGTGTGTATATTTTGTTCTGTTTTGGGGGTTTTGATTAATCTTCTTATCACCTTCTTTGGTTTTAATTTAAGTTTAACGTACGTACTCTAATATTCAAACTTGAAATTGAATGTGTAATTGGTATCATATTGAATCCAAGTAAGCTCAAACTTTCGTAGATACCATTTTCCCCTAGCTGTACCCCCGAAAAGTTGAAAATATCTTGAAGCCTTCAAGATACAAAAGTTGTATAAAGCACATGAAAATGTTAGTTATACGTATCCATGTGCTATGAAACCTTAAAATTTTAGTTCGAAAGGAAAGAACCTTTGGACCATGCCAATTTCAGCCATACGATGATGCCAGCAGCAACCTAATTTTGCAAACTTAATTTATATACATGTGTAGAGCCTTTTACACCATGAACAAGTAAAATTAAAGGTTTATATAAATCAATCAAGTAATCTTATTTTTTGACTCTTGAATGTGAAAATTGGAGTACTATAGAAAATTCATGACTTTAAACCGACAGTGCAGCCATGCACCCAAAGTAACAATATGTAACATTGAATTAAAGAAAAAAGCTATAATTATATAAACAGTTAATAATAACATATGAGTTTGTAGTAAAAAAGAAAGGGTTTTTTTTTTTTATTATATAACAAAAAGAAAGGGTTATAATTAATGGTGCATAGAAATGACAAGTTGAGAATCTCTGTTTGCATGCAAAATATAAAATTTAGAAGGAAGAAGAAGAGTTTTTGAAAATGAGTGGTGGGTATTTTCCGTACTGGTTTGGCAGGGCTTATATGTATTCAGATTTGATCAGATCACTCACGTTTTTAGGTCAAGGAAGAGACAATTGTTGTTGGCATCGTATCAAAGCACTGAAGCAATGCCTTTTAACATCAGTTTAGGGGCCACACAGTATTAATTAGGTCTTTTTTTAATATAAAAAATAAAAGAGCAGAAAAGCAAAAGCTTAGCTGTTCATTCCATTTTAAACCAATCACTATTTTGAAGAAAAGAAAAGTTTTTATCATCATTTTTAGGGTTTGCATTAGCTTAATGATAATAGTCGTATATTATATACACACTAAACTAGTAATGAGTTGTTAAGGCAGTTGGACAATCATTTCACAACGACCATTCTAGGGTTTACTAGTGAGCCCAAGAAAAAATCTAAATCCAAAAAGAAAAATCCCCATTATAAGGGATTTCATTATGCAAAATAAAATCATATATATAGTCAATTAGCACTCTGTTGGTTTGAGTGTAATTAGACTGTTAATTCTAGTTACCATGAATCAAATTCTGACAAGTGTGAAAAGAAGAAATTGAAATAAAACAGTAATACAGTAAAATGGTATAGTAACTAAGCTAAGCTTATTGGTTATTTAAAAATATAATCCAATGTCTCCATTCATTCATGCTATATATATCTAGGGTTAGGGCTTGGTCTTGATACCTCAGAGTAAAAGCTCTGCCTCTCTTTTAATTTCTCTCAAATCTTTTCTTGATTCTTGCCATTCAATCCCAAAGTTCAGTTTTATAAAAAATTTCGCGGTGAAGGAAGGCCTTACAAGGAAGAATTTGGGGATATTGAAGCAGAAATGAGGAAGAGGCAAGTTGTTCTGAGGAGAGAGGAGCCTTCAAGAAGCACCACCAATTCATCTTTAACAATAAGGAGTGTGAGATATGGGGAGTGCCAGAAGAACCATGCCGCCGGCGTGGGGGGTTACGCCGTGGATGGTTGCAGGGAATTCATGGCTAGTGGAGAAGAAGGAACAAGTGCAGCCCTTACTTGTGCTGCCTGTGGCTGCCACAGGAACTTCCATAGGAGGGAAGTTGAAACTGAGGTAGTTTGCGAGTGCTCTTCACCTCCTTCCAATGGAGCATAGTATATAATTAATTAGAATTATTACTTGGTTTACTTAATTTTGTGCTTTGTTTATATTAATACTGAAAGGGCTTTCTATGTATTTTATTGGGTTTTCGATATCGATTAGCTGTTGGTGACTGCTGCTTGATGAGTTTTGTTGACATGATTCCAATCATGACAAAATCTCTTCTCTCTGTCAATAATTTGTGTTATGTTAATTTCTTGATTAAGGATGTTTTTTCTTCCTTCTTTTTTCTTTTTCTACCTTGTTTTTCTATATATGAAGAGGAAACATGAATTTGTGTTATGTTCCTTCCTGACAATGTATTGTTATGGTTAACAATTAGGTATAAGTGATTTTAGATTTAAGTCTTAATTTATTTACTGGACTTCAAGTGTTTAAACTTTAATATTGTGTTGAGTTCACTAACAATACTTAGTGCAAGATGGCATAAATAATTAAATTTGGGTAGTTATAATTAATCATAATAATGGTATATATATAATTGTAGCAAAAAAAAAAATAGTAATGGTATAATTTCCATGATCTGTCATCTGCTTATGATATTCATGTTTGCTTTTGTTTTGTGTTGTTCTTATTTGTGCTTGATCATGAACATCTTAAGTACTGATCTTCTTGTATCATCACTAAACAAGAAAACAATCTTCCTTTTCCACTACTTAAACATGAGTTATTAAGTGCTGCACCATTAACTATCAATAATTTGATATATGAACCCTTCATTTTCTTTTTTTGATTATGATGATTGACTTTTTTTTGGTGAAAATTATGATGATTGACTTGTAGCTTAATTTGTTTGTTCATGAGCTGTAAGTTTTGCTTCAGTTCCTTTGCAACTTATTATGAAAGTGATTAAATTCCAAATTTTATGAGTAGTACTTTCACTTTGCTTGAATTGTTTATTATGATTAATTACAAAAACTAGCATAATTAAGGGGCATATCATGATCTCCTGGATGATATTTAATGTTGCCAGTAAGTGTTTTCACCAAACAATTAGCAACATTATCTTCTGATTCTGAGGGCAAAAATCCATGGAATTTTTCCTAAATGTGGAAGTCTAATCTGTATGGTAAGATCACTTTGTATTTAAGTTCTCAGGCCCACATATCTAATCACACTTATGGAATATTTCCTAATGTGGTCTAATCTGCTGGTTGTTATGATTGGAAATTTTCTTAGTGATGTACTTAAAAGGCAATTAAAGTTTTTAATTACCCACTTGCATTTAGCTTACGTCCTTGTGAAATACTGACAATTGGGTGAAGATCTTAAGTTCGAATCATAATCTTATCTTCTCGCGTACTAGAATATCTTAAAAGGTGTAATTAAAATTATCATTTCATGAGTACTGTTGTTCAATAGTATTCATATTGATTCAACAGTACCAAAAGAAGAAAGATTAATGTTAAAGAATAGAATATTAAACAACTTTAGCTTTGCCAAAGTTTATACTCTTCCTCTTTCATTCTCTGTCAGTAATATTTGAAATGTAATTTACATTATATGTGTAGTTATGTGTACTCTTTTCTTTTGAACATTGCATTAATTAGATCAGATCATAGTGAAGTAATCAAAACAATTAACTTTGTTTAACCACATTAATCTACAAAATATCCTTACTACATATTTACTATAAATAATTATAACAAGAAGGAGAATTGAAGAAAGCTTTCATTCAAGAATTGTTAGATAATTCCAAATTCTCTTCGTAAAAGGAAAAGGCTACCTTACATCCAAAAGGGTTATAACTTTCTTAGGTATTTTCCATGTGAAATGAGTAGATTTTTTTTCCCTTCAAGTTAGGTATAGAGATGAGTATGGAGGGAACAATCCTTCGGGTATACATAACATTGAATCGGGTAGATGTCGATTCCAAAAACAAAACAAAAAAAAATCCCAAAATCAATGAATGATTGGAGGTCTAAAATTAAGAACACTAAATACATAAAAAAGAAAAAGCAAATTAAGGAAGAGCTTGTCGTTAAGCCTGTAACTGGATAATAAGCAGTGTGTAAATAAGGTTATCAATTAACTTTAATGGAGTCCCTTTCTCTATATGAGGGAAAGCTTTTCATTAAAGGAGTAGAATTGTAGTTTTGTTCGTTTTGGGGAACAATTGCTACTTATCTCACCAATTATTTGATTTCAACAAAGGATCTTTTATGTTATCATAATTAAAAACATGATCTTTCTCTTTGCTTCCCCTTGATTGAATCGTAAAAATACAATACAAAACGTATTTCCCAATAAAATTTCGGCTCAGCACTAATCAAATTTACGTACACGTTATGTCAATCTTCTAAAGTTTTTCATTACTGAACATTTTTTTTTGGTAAGACATTTACTGAATTTGGAATCAAATTTAATTAGAAAATGGTAAGGACAAATTAGTAAAGTGTAATAAATTTTTTCTTTTTTTTCACCAAAAAAAATTAAATTTTTTCTTTTTCTACATTAGATTATCAGAAATTAGAAAAGTAGTCGCCGAAGCTTTGAGTTCGACAAAACTCTATCAATAGTCATGCGGTTATTGGAGAATAAAAATAATCGGGAGATGAATTGATTTTTCACTGAGTAATTATTTGATACACGAAAGGTGTAAATTTTGGATTTCACAAGTGGGTTGAGGAGTTGATACATGTCCATTTTTCTAAATTAATTAAATTTTAAATATGTTAATCTAGTCCATAAGAGACACATGTCATCCTTCTAGACCCGCATGTGTAGTCTGCTAAACTCTACTAACAGAATATTAAATAATTTTCCTTTTTTATTTCGTTTATACACTTTATTTCTTTTACACTTTCTTTTGTCAGGGAATACAATCAATCATCATAAATCTCATTACAATAGAATATCTTTCGGCTTAATGTACCTTTTCGCCTATGAATTTATCGCAAATAGCGAAATTGGCCCTTGAACTTCAATTTTAACCAATTACACTCCTCAACTCCAAAGTTAACAAAATCCACCCTTATATGGATGACACTCTAATGGAATTGTTAGGATATGCCACATGGACAAAAATTACGACGTTAGAAAATTTTAAAAGTTTTAAAAAGGTATTAGGGTTTGCTTTTATTTTGGACGAGATTTTTACCACATGTTACTGTTGACACAAGCACACACCATGTGAAATTTGTAGTCACATGGCATGCTGACTTGGATATATCTGATCGCTCCGTTAGGGTGCTGTCAAAAGAGGATTCATCTGGTGATATTTGGAAGTTGATGGTTTAAAATTGAACTTCAAGGGCTTCTTTAACAGTTTGCGATAAGTTCAGGGAGTAAAAAGTACATCAAGCCAATATCTTCCTCTCTGCTCAAATACCGATGAGAAATCGTCAAATCACAAATATAAACAACATTACAATCAAATGTCTCTCTATGATCAAATATCCAATGAAAAATTACATATACAAACCATTTTTATGCTCAAAATCTAATGAGAAATCACAAATACAAACCACATCCACTGCCTTAATGAAGGTAACAAAATAAGCAAGCCTACATAAAGAGGCTAAAAGGTTTTACATGAGGACCTCACATTCCAAATATGATATACTTACCAGTTGAATTAACACTTCGAGTATGTTCTATTTTTTAATCAAGATTTTCTCTTTCATTTTTCTTTTTTTTTGGTAGGTATACTCTCCCCTCCCGCTTCATGGACTTTCAACCTCACCATGCTTACATATGGTAGTCCAACTTCTTAATAGGTTTTATTTGGTTCGTTTGTTTATTATTTATTTATATCTATATATATATTACATATATATTAAAAGGTGCGAGTTCTTGTAAAACTTTTAAATCGTCCATAATATCCTTATTTTTCGAATATATTTCTTAAATGTCATTGTTTTAAACTTTTATTGTTTTACTAAACTAAAAACTCTATTTTTATTTAATTAAATCTAACTATTTTATTTTTACCATTTTACTATTTTATTTAAAAAACTTATATATATTAGAATTTTTTAAATATACTTTAATAGTTTTACTCAACTAAAAATTCTATTGTTGTTTAATTAAATCTAATATTCTTATACCTATTTTATTTTTTCCATCTTACTAATTTAACTAAAAAAACTTAGATATATATTAGAATTTTTAAAATATATTTCTTAAATGATATTGTTTAAATTTAAGTTTTTTAGAAATAAACTTTTACAGTTATTCTACTTAAAAATCAATTTTTATTTAATTAAATTCAATATTTTATAAATATTTCATTTTTACCATTTTAATTTTAAAATGTTGGAGAAGGTAGTTCTGGACCCATTTAAGATATAATTTAAACTAATTAATAAAAGTATTATTATCAAGTTCAAAAGTTAATAAGTTGTCTAATCATTAATTATTCATATTTTTTTTAATTATTGGTAGTTTAATGTATTGAAGTGTATAATAAGAATTTAAAGTTTTTAAAAATAATAAGAAGAGAAACATGCAATTATTTCCTTTGAATTATAAAATTAGAGGAGTCAATCGGGCGGGTTGGATGGGTTTCGGGTTTGGGTCATCTGTGTCCAGGTCAAATCAGTTAGGTAATTTTCTCGGGTCATTCGGGTTTCGACTCATCTGGGTTTAGGTTATTCGAGTCTTGGGGGTCCCCTGGGTGTAGGGTCAGGCGGGTTCGGGTTTGGGCATCAGGTCACTCGGGTTCTGGGTCATTTGAGTTTTGAGTTTTTCGGGTCTAGGAATATCTTTATTATTTGATTTATTTTACAAACCACTACCGGTGAAGTTTATCAAACTGCATATATATACATGATTAAAGAGTTGACATGTGCCCCTTTATATATTCATTTTGAATATTAAATACATAATTAATAATGAAGTGGAGTATATAATATCTAAATTTATGTTCTTTCATTACATAAATTAAAATTATAAATTAATTAATAATATAAGTATCCATAAAATTGAAAATAGAATTAAAACCCTTACTAGTGAGATTATTAGTATGGTAGTAAAACCTAATAGAAAAAAAAATGTCAAGAAATTACTAATTAATTATTATTATTTATTTATTATGTAAAAAACAAATTACTAATTATAAATTTATCATAAATTATTCATATAACTGATTTAGTATTTATTCATATAATTATTGTTCATATAGAAGTTCATATCATAATAGGTAAAATTATAACAATAATATAAATTTTATTGAGTAAATGATAATTTAGAATGATTAAAATTATAACAATGTTTATTGAATAAAACATAATTTTAGTTTATAATATTCTTGGGTCACTCGGGTTACGGGTTTGTTGGGTCTGGAAAGGACGAGTTCGGGTCATTTGCTTTTTCTGGTCAAATGGGATTCGGCCAGATTGAGCGGGTTATCGACTTTGCATTAAATTTTGACAGCTCTACTTAGAATTAATTTCAATTATTGTTTTAATTTTCTTTAATTTAAACCCGATAGGTCACGTGCAACGCACGTGAAAATAAAGACTAGTTCCTTATAAATGTACGTAATAATTATCTCATGACAATTAAAATCAGTGGCATATATATTCAGAATATTTTTTAGGGTAGAAGCATCATCTTTTCCACTCATAAATTTTAAAAAATTACTATTTCTTAAAAAAAAAAAATCCGGGTTCGAGTCTTCATAGACCCACGATGGTAGGTGATCTGTAAGTCCGAAAAATCTCCAAATGAAATTCTAATGGAATCGTAAATCTCCAAAAGGGTTGGCAGCTTGCCTTGGGCTTGGAAATGGGATAATCTACCCTGCTACTAAACTTTCTTTAAGAAAAAAAATTATATTTATAATACAAAAGACTTTTTTTTTGCTAGATAATACAAAAGACTTGAAAAAAAAAGCATCACTAAAAATATATCTTACCATTGTTTTCTTTTAGATCTCATTTTTTTCTATCGTTGTTTTTGCACGGTTGTGCATCTGATTATTTATAATGTTCATAGTTAGACCTGCTCAGGGGATCGGGTACCCGTCCAGGTCCGCCCGAAAAATGGGAGGGTTTATGTAAAAATTTAAAACCCGAAAGTCGGGCTTTGGACAAAGAAATAGGATCCGATTAAAAAAGAGGACAGGCCTTGGTTTGGGTGTCTTAGGCTCAAACCCGGCCCGACACGGCTCTTATTATATATAAATAATATAATATAATTTAATAATTACATTTATACATAATAAAATTGAATCATTTATATGTATACATTAATTAGAACTTGTAAATTTTATTAAAATTTAATTTTTTTATCACAATTTATTTTGATTTAATTTGTTTCAGATTATATATAAATTTTAATGTTTAAATTTTATTTTTTATTAAAAAAATTAATTATTATTTTATTTTTAAAAAATAAATATGGGAGGGCTTGTGCGGGCCTTGAACATGTATTTAAAAATATGGGCGAACCTTGAACAAAAATTGAGACTCGCTCTTCGGTTCAGGCCGGGCTTGGACAAGCATACATTGTACAATTTTTAAGCAAAGCCCGGTCCAAACCTGGCCCGACCCACCATGAGCACCTCTATTCATAGTAGAGAGAGTGATTAATTTTCAACATAGCAGTTACAACTGTCAAAACCAAAACCAAAACCAACTTCAAAAGCAAATATGCAAGTGGGTATGCACTATATTTTTTGTTGTCTATATCATTTTCTTAGATAACTCATTCCTTGTAAAATCACACAAATCTTTCATCCAAATAGACATTTACAATATAATTATCAAATTGACCATCAAACAAATTAATTAAGTTATTTTTGTTGTCTATATCATTTTCTTAGA
>AWUE01021529.1:0-14896 GCA_001974825.2 Corchorus olitorius
AGAAGAGGGTGGGGTGCACTCACAACCAAAACAGGTAAGAAAAACCAAGTTATAAAATCCTGGTTAGCAATAAAACAAGTCCAAGAAATCATTTATCATTTACATAAAACAAATGGGCTGCCAATAAAACCTATCCAGAGTGACCTTGGCCCGAGTCAACCTCCGGAACCGTCAGGGGCATTTTCGTCATCATCAAATAATTTAAAAAAAAACATCATTTTTCTCTTTTTGTCCAAACAAGCCCGTTCCCCTGACGTTAGCTTGGGTCCGGTACTGCGTGGTGGCCGCAGCACACCCAATTTAGCTCTCCCATGCACACGTCGAACCAGTAGATGAATAAATATATCGTGTCGGGCCTGGAGCTACGAACCATGTGGATCCAAAATAAAGTCATGGTCCGTTAAAACAAACACACCAGCGCTGGGTCGCGTCCGAGACGCTCCACCAACAAGCCATACGTACTCCTGGAGCTACGCCCATAAGTCCCCGTATGCTTGAACAAGTTCTTTTTAAACAAAACCAGGTCATTCATGCACCCAAAACATTTATCAAAACATTTTATAAATCATTCATGTAAAAACAGTAATAAAACATTTCCTCAACGGATTCTCCGTTGAGGATAGCCCACTCACAGTTTAGGGGACTCGTATACCCCCCAAGGTGAATCCGCAGTGAGCCTAACTAGTGTCTCGATCAGCGCCTCGGCCGTCTGATTGAGAAGTGCACCAAACACAAGAAAACCGTTAAAACCAAACTCAGAGATTAAATTCATAAACCGAAGTAAAACCAAGTTTGTCAGTCTAAACCAGGATAATATACCAATATAAAACCAAGATAATAAACGAAAATACCAAATCAGTTAGATACAAAGGAATAAAATGACAAGAAGTATAGAACCCAGACCCACGGTCTAATATCGAGGAGTTAAACGTGTCTTTATATGTCTTACAGGGTTCTAATTCGAGTTTCAAGGTCCGCAAATACTTCCACAGCTTATCTAATCAAAACCAACATCTAGGGGCAAAACTGTAATTTTACTCGATTAAAGGCAAATTTGTGATTTAGACATCTTAAGGCTGTTACGGTGATTCACTAACCTTACATGTTCGATTAGTATGATTGGATAAGTCAAATCCTCTTCTAGGGGCAAAGTCGTAATTATACCAATTCTAGGGTAAAATGGTAATTTCCTCATTATAGGGGTAATATAGTAAATTTGTCCATCACGGGTATTTTGGTAATTCAAATGTTCTTAAAATACGATGATATTACTTACGAGTCGTAGTCCTTAATCCGGTTAGGTTGGATTCGGGATCATGACCTAAAAGGAAATCTTAGTAATATTAAAGTTCTAGACTAACTCTATTTTCAACCAAAAATCTAACGTGGCGACACTTTACAAAAATACTCATATCTAGCTCGATTCTCAAACAAATCAAATGAAACCACATCCATTAGAAATATGGTTCCATATACTTAAATTCACGCCTAGAGGACCCTTATCAAATTCGGCTCCTAACCTATTCAAATCTCAAGTTGATTCCCAAACATTTTCAATGGCATGCTGTAATAAGAATCAACCATGCAGTCCCAAAAATGGCTATTTTTCACTAATTTCCCTTTAGAATTTCAACTTGCTTTCTTCTACAAAGTTATAGAGGACTCCAAACCCTACAATTTAGGCTCAAGAATGACTCAATTTGGATTATCTAAGACAAAGTTATGCCCCTCGAAAGAAGGCTGCCCGAAATGAATCTACACTCCCCTGTTTTTCATTTCCAGCAAGGCGACACTTTGGGAAAATAGGCATAAGTTCCACAATACACATCTAAATCAAGTGATTCTAAAACCAATAGAAATTTAACTCATTAGGCTAAAAATCATATTTAGAAAGCCACTTCAAATTCGAGCTAAAACCATTTCAAATTCAACCACCAAGTTAGATTTCCAAATTTGAACCTCAATTCTGCGATACAGTATTCCGAGCCTTATAATTCAAAATCCAAACGGTATTAGCAAAAACTTTCTAACTAAAGTTTGTTCCACATACAACAAACTACAAGACTGTTAGTTTTCATAATTTTCCAATATCATTTACTACCTCAAACAGCCCCAAAACCGAAGCCCTTATATCACATTTTATCGAACACCTGGTGGGCTTAAATCTGAAATTTTTCCTTTTTGGCATTTTAAACACCAAACTTTGAATCATCATATCTCTCTCGTTTGAAATCCTTTTAAGGTGAATTATGCACTGTTAGAAAGGTCTCTGATAGCCCTACAAACGGTCTAACAAGAACAACCTCAGAATCCAAGCCTACCATCATCAAAAAATCATTTAAAGTTCATCTCGCAGAAAATGGGTTTCAATATGCGACAGAATATTCAGAAGCCTATAACATAAAATCAGGACGTTTTTGGCAAAAATGCTATTTCACGAAACTGGTAGTAAATTAGTTCCTCTACACCCTGGCAAAATTTGGGACCAAATGGACTCTGTTTGGTCACCCAAAACATTGAAAAACAAAAACAGCAGAAACATGCTACCATCAAGAACATTGCAAAGATTAGGATCTTGTTGTATAATCTTCAATGGCCAACGAAATCACTCACCTTGGTATATAAGACGCAAATCCCAGACTCTAAGAGCTTCAATTCCATGTTGAACCACTTAAGAACTCACTCCCAAACTCCTAACACCAATAAGCCTATTATTAGCTCAATATCAACTAGTAAACTTCGTTAGGAGTTTGAAAGGGTTGTAAGAACACTTACACTTTAAAAATCTTTCAGAATAATAACCTATAATTTATCCTCCAATCCTCCATTTATCTTCAGATTTGATAAGAGCAAGTTGTAGAGGGAGAATAGAGCTTCAAGTTTCACTAGTTGCATGTTGAGTTCATGGTGAAACTCCCTTTGAAACTTAGAGAGAAGAACTTTGTTAGAGAGCTCTAATGGAGTTGTAAAATGAGAAGAAGCTGCTGCTAGAAAGGACCAACAAGGCAGCCAAAAGAAAAGAAAAGAAAAACGATAAAATAAGAGAAAAGAAGGCTTTAAGAAAACTTTGCTAATAAGTCCTCGATGAGTGGGTTAAATGTGCAATTACCGACAAGCATTTAACTTTCATTCAATTTAGTCCTCCTCCACAAGTCTCTTATCCGTATTCTTTTCAATTTGCCCCTAAACTTATGCCAAAATAAATTAAATCAAAGTAAGGTTATTTCAATTTTGGGTATAAGATCAATAACTTGTCTAATATCTGTAACAGTATTAATATTAACATTAATATTAGGGTAATTATTTGATACACCGGCGGTGTAAATTTTGGACTCAACAAGCGGGTTGTGAAGTTAACACATATCCATTTTCTACAATATATAAAACATGAAGTAAATGTACTAAAAAACCGGTTGAGAAACCTCACCACATTCATCCAAGAACAAATTGTCGCTTGGTTTTTTGTTATTTCGGTTGATGATTGAGGGCGCTTTGGGAAGTTTGGAACAAAGTTATTATTAGTGGGCCCCGCTCTAAATAAACAAATATTTTTTGTTTGTTTATTTATCAAATGATCCCTATACTTTTATGCTTTGTGCTATTTAGTCCCTCATAATTTCTGGGTTGGACGATTGAACATTTCGGCTTAATTCTTTTATTTTTTGTTCTGTTTGTCCGATCAAGGTGATTCAAGTGTCTATTAAAAGGTAATTTAATGATCTACAGCTTTCATGAAGGACTCAAAAGCCAATTTTAATGTTCTGATTCTAAAAGATAATTCTGAAATTTTGTGGTCTCGATTGCCAGTCTATTTAATATCGTATAATTTTCGGTCCACTTGTCCGATTGAGGTTGTTCAAGTGTCGGTTAAAAGGCTATTGTGTGATCTACAACTTTCGTTAAGGGCCTCAAAGCTGAATTTGATTAATGAGGTTCAAGAGGGAATTTTTATGTTTGGTCTCCATAAACAAATTTTTTTTTGCTAGATTATTTATCAAATGATCCTCATACTTTTTATACTTTATGCTATTTAATTCTTTACAATTATGGGTTGGACGATTTAACGCTTTGCCTTTTATTTTTGAATTTTTTGTTCTATTTGTCCGATTCAGGTGATTCAAGTGTTTATAAAAGGTAATTTCATGATCTACAACTTTCATGAAGAACTCAGAAGCCAATTTTAATGTTTCAATTATAAAAAATACTTCTGAAATTTCGTGATTTAGATTGTCGGTCTATTCAATATCGTATAATTTCCGGTCCACTTGTCCGATTGAACTTGTTCAAGTTATTGCAAGGGTATATAGGGTGTTTCGTGTAAATTGGCAAGGATAAACATGGTATTCCATCTATTTGTCTGATTAAACTGATTCAAGTGATTATTAGAAGGTTGTTCCAATTCATGAAGGATCCAAAAGTTAAATTTGATTTACAACTTTCATGAAGGACCTAAAAACTATATTTGGGTTTACAACTTTCCGAAATTTGCTGGTTTTGATTAACGGTCTATTTAATTTCTGAGGATACTTTGGGCATTACATTTATTTTTTAGGTTTTGAACTTTGACCTTGAGAAGCCATCGATAAGTTAAATAGTTGTTTGTTGGCTTGATGGACAAAATGGCTCCTGAACTATCACACAAAAGGGACAAAATGGCTCATGAAATTTTTATTGAGACAATTAAGCCCTCTGATTCTCAATTTTGGGACCAATTAGCCCTTTTAAGTGTTAATTTGTCATATTTTATCAAATGTTGATGGCTATTTTGTCTATCAATTTATAGTCATTTACTTCTCTTATTTCAAGTGACCAAAATCCATTCAATGAGGGATTAAATTGTCCCAAAATTGCTAATTGGAAAGTTTAACTATCTCAATCGAAAGTTCAAGGGTCATTTTGTCACTTTAGTGATAATTTGAGAGACATTTTGTCTATTAAGTAGTTTATTTGATTAAAAAGTATGTGCATTATTCTGTGCCAAAAAAAGGCATGTGCATCATTGAGAGAATGCATCAATCGAGATTGGATAGGTTCCAATCCCTTCTTAATTTTGAGTCAATCTCTTGGAAACCACCTGATTTGGGGTAGTATAAGTTAAATTGTGATGGCTCTTCTACGAATAACCTAGGTCTTGCAGAAGCTGGTACCTTATCGGGAGATTCTACGGGGACTTGTCTTTTAGGTTTAGTGAAATATCTAGGAAAAGCCTCAAATATTCTTGCTAAATGTTGAGACTTAGGGATGCGCTCTAAATTGCAAGAGCCTGCAATATTAAGAAACTCATGTGAAAGTTGATGCTACAGCTTAAATCCCCGCCATATCCTCAAACTCTTTAATGAAAGGAAAGTATCCTTGTCCTCAGTGATGGAACAAGGAACCAACAAGTAATTTATTGAAATGGTAAGCGCCAACCATCTTATCAATAAGGATGAGCAGGGGCGGATCTTGATAAGTTTGTTTCAGAAGACCTAGGGGCAATTTAATTTACCTATGTAAATATAAGTTTTGGGGGGCCAGATTAAATATTCCAAAAGAAAATGAACATACATACATACATATATTATTACTATAGGGACGTTTTAAATTTTTGGGGACCATGGCCCCTCATGTTAATTATAGTGAGGAATGAAAACATAAGTTAGATTACACAAAAACGTATTTGTTGAGAGGATTTTAACATTTTATGCTCTTTATTCGAAAGGGATTAATCTCATGCCAAAAAGGTTTGAGAATACCCTTAATTATAGTAAAACAAAATGGATGGACCAAAAAATCCAGCAGTAGACAAGGGCGGGGGAGATGGGGGCAGCAGGGGCTATGCCCCCCCTCCCTCAATAAAAGTTGGTTATATAGTTAGACCCCATTAAGTAAAAAGTGGTGTTATTATGCTTTGGTGCCCCTTAATTTTCTTTTTGCTAATTTAGTCTCATGGTGATCACATTTATTATAATAAGTTTGCTCTCTTTCATATTAACATCATTCAGATCTTCTTTAATTTCTCTCAATCTACTTCAAGGATTATAATTATTTTATTCATTGTAATTTTTTTTCTTGGTGTTGATTCAACTCATGATATCAAATTCATTTGTTTACATTATATATATCGGTATATATATTCTCATATACTATTTTGAATCTTAACATTAATTGATGTATATGAATATAGTTTCATGTTGTCTTTATTAAAATAGTATATATATACACTAGCTAGTTGGCCCCCCAAAGAAAAATTTCTGGTTCCGCCCCTGAGAGTAAACCACTGAACCAAATACGGACATATAGTGGAGAATGATATGTTAATATCTACACGCTACACTTTAACCTAACAACAAAATATAGGGGGAAAAAACTACGTACTGATAGGTATCATTAGTCATTATCGATGGCAATTCTAGTTCAAACTTGTATGATAGGAATGTTATTATTGGTGTAAAATTGCAAAATTTTCACCTTGGACCTGACTGGCTATGAGCCTATGACCAAATTATTCAATAAATGGTTTTAAGTATCGAATTCGTGGTGGAGGGTTTGAGCTCCACCAAACCAAACCCAATCAAGTTGCAGGGCATGGGCTGTAGACCGAGTTAAATTTTGCATAGAAGGCCCAAAAATGGAACATTTATGGATGAACGGAACGGAAGAAAGCCTAATAGTCACCGATTTGGGTCACAAACTTGGCTCATTCCACTTCGACTTCAAAATTTTGAAGCCCAAAATCTGCCCATGGCCATTCCACTTATACTATATAATATCACCTTGTTTGAAGTCCAAAACATTGTGATGGGATATATGACCAAAAAGAATATTCTAATTTTGCTTTCAAGGGTTTTTGATGTATCAAAATTCAAAGATGTTATTCCTTTAGATTTTGTGAGCCATCAAGAAAATGAGCTTTGGATTGAGACACCCAATTTCTCTAAAGATTTTATTTTATTTTATTTTATTATAATATTATATGAACATATCTTCTAGATCATCCTTTTATTTTTAGCATCTAATTATGGAAATTTAATTTCACTACTTGAAAATGAGTTTTTTTTATTTCATTTTGATGTCATTGGCATGTTGGAATATTCTTAATCATTTCAAATAAATTCTTAAAAAATTTTACTAATTAAATTTGTTTAAATCATAATAACTCTCATTTACTAAATCTAATTCGACATTAACAAATCATTAAGCATTTTTACAAAGCAAGTGGCACAATCAAACATGGAGATTATTACTTTGGATATGACTTGAGAATAGTTGGACCACAAAATAAAGTGCAAATACAATTGATGCTGCAAATAATTGTGTGGTCCTTTTATTGACTTGAAATAGCTGTTCCCTATCAAAATATGTCTTACATGCCTTCATTTTCTTTTCATGTAGAGTAAGCATGGGAAGGATTTAAAGTATATATGAAACCTAATTTATTAAATTTTTTTGTCTTTCAATGCTTTTTCTAACTTAGTGAATGAGCATCTTCCACCTACATGCCTAATTTCCTTCTTCTTTCCCCTTATTACTTTATGGGGGAAAAAAGATTTTCAGTCATGAAGGCTAGAAAACGTTTTTTTTTTTTTTTTTAGAAAAGTAGAAAGCATTATAAAAGAAATTTTAAAGTTTTTTCATGAAAAAAGTAAACTAATTATAAGGAAAAAGAATAGCCTAACTGAATTTCTCCTCTAACTAATTAAGATATAGTTAAAAGTTGAAATTCACCTAAAGGTTCATTTTCCTTGCTAAACCCCTTTCCTTGCTTCCTATAAAAAAAAAAAGGTTTATATATAATACATCGTCAGTGGAGTTTAGCAGACTGCACAAACGAGTCTTGAAGAGTGACATGTGTCCCCTAGGGACTAGATTGAAATATTTAAAATTTAATTAAATCAGAAAATACACATATGTCAACTCCACAACCCGCTTGTGGAGTCCAAAATTTACACCACCGGTGTATCAAATAATTACCCATAAAAAAATGTTACCAGAATCAAATTCTCTTACTAAGATATTGATGTTTGTATAACTACTAAACTTCTAGCTTGACAATTCTTGTTTTAGGATACAAGTGAAATTTTATTATAATCCGGAATAAGTTTATTTAACCAAACATCTAATGAGAATTCAACACAAGCTAAAAAGCTACTCCTACTTAAATAAAATACTTACTTATCAAACAAACTAATTAATTAACTTATTGTTGCGCCAAAAATCTTTTGCTAAAGTTTTCGCGGAGAATTCTTTATGACAGCATAAGGGCGTGCCAGTCAATTTGCTGAAATTGATAAAGAGGTTGTAAAGAACTGGATCTGGAGCGCGGAGCAGCAGATTAAAAGATCAGAGCGATTGTGGGGACTGGATCAAAGTCACACCGGAGCATTTAAATCATTGGATCCGTACAAAACTACTTCTCATAAATGGGCCTTCCTCTAACTGGATCAGATCTAGGAGATCTGCTTTGATTGCAATTGAAATTGAAAAGAAAATAACAATTTGATTTGTTAAATCTGAGAGAGAAACACGTGTACAGTGTTTGTATGTCCGGAGACAAGATTAAAACAAGAGAAAAACACTAAAAGAGTGTTTGATTGTCCTGAGACAAGATCTAAACAAGGAAAATTTGATGAACGAGTAAGAAGTCGTGATGAACAGGTTGAAAATGGCGCAGAGCCAGAGAGAAAATAAGCACGGAGCTTGGTTTTTTGCGCGGAGCAAGTTTGTAGCTGCAGGAGCTGGTTTTTGATTTCTCGGGAGAAATGTTTGAGATGCGGAATCTGCCTGAAACCTGAGAATGGCCTCCCTTTATATAGGGGGCGGCATGGGCTTTGGCATTAATGGGCTTGCCTTGCTGAAGAAGGCGAATTCCTCCTCCTAGGTAGATGACAGCCTCTAGGAAGGTGCAGTGAAGCTTCTTTCTCCTTCTGATTGCTTCCAACTACTATGGAGAGGGCAAAATAGATGCTAGGGCGCCACTCTGCTTGGATGGGAGATGGAAATCTTCCTCCTGGGTGGTTGATGATAATTCTTTCTTCTTCCTATCACATTGTAGCATGCCTTCGTTGCTTCTTTTGTGCTGAATTTAGCTAATCTGACTAAGTAGTGGCCAATTGACATCATGAATTGGACTTTGATCATCAAGGCTACGAAATTATCCCTACTTAGTCATATTTAGCTCTTCAAATTATGAAAATAACAATTAATTTAGAAAATGGCTTAGAGAAAGCCATATGTCCTTAACTGAAAAGAATGCAAAAGTTGCAAACGATCTCGGATTTAACCAAAATTTCACCAGTAGGCTTAGATTATCTCCATAAGACTATGGAAAAAATTCCAAGTGATTTTGAGCTCTCTATCATGGTGAATTTGGTTTCACTCCCCAAAATGTCCTTAATTGAAAACCGGGCATAAGTTTTTACTCCGATGTCAGAATGAGGTGAAATTTTACCAAGATGATCTACATAGCTCAAGGATCATCATGGTATGCTTCTTGGTAGAAATTGCAGCCTCTAGCCTCTTCAATTGGTCAATTTTACTATTTTGTCCTTAATTGAACAAAATACAAAGTTGCAGTTTCGCCTCCCGGGAGGGGAAAAGGGTAGGCGATTTCTCCACTATGGCTGGTCGACTATATAGAGGAGGTGTGAGGTTGAAAATCTCATGCCTCTCTCACGTGCATAGATGTTTCTTTTGCTGACAAACTTTAGCTCTCTGCCTCCTTCCTGCAGGAAGAGAAAAATATCTCTCAGCAGGACAGAGGGCGGCCTCTCCTCTACATGGGAGACGACTTGGGCCTTGCTATGTAAGTCCATGAGGTATTTTTCGTCTCATGGGCAGATGACAAGCAATTTTCCTTTTTTACTTGTTTGCCTCCCTAGTAGGCAGCAATATCAAAGGAAACTGCTTCCGATTGATTTTCTTTGCCACTCACCTAGGTAGGGGCGGCACATGTGATGATTTTAATAATAATTATTCAAGAAAATAATTATTATTTATTTAATAATTAATTAATTTCAGCTCTTACAATTAATTACAAGATTTTCCTGATTCTATTAGAACTAGGGTGGTGCAGAAACCTAGTTTCTTTAGGATTTTTGATTAAATCCTGACCACACATCTTGATTATAATTAAGAGAAGACCAATTTACCTTCAATTGTAAATTGAGGTATAAACACTTATAAATCACCATTCTATGGGATTTGAATTCACGATCTCAAGATCCAAGCATCATATACCTCCCAACTGAGCTAACGATACGGGTGTTGTAGATTGACATTAAAACCCCTTACTTTTAGTGAAGAACTAGACTCTAGAACAACTACAACCTTATGCTCCCAAGCCATATTCAATCCTATCAAAATAGTTTTAAAAAAATTTATATCTTTCAGTGTTGTTGTCAGTATAGTTTAGCAAACTGTAGAAACGAGATTAAATTTAAAAGGTTGACATGTCTTTTTTTAGTATATTTTATATATTAAGCATAAATAATTAATTAACAAATGTGAAACCGTGTCAATTTTTCAAAATTTTTGTCAAGTCCAAAAACTTCACTAATAGTACATTAATTTTTCAAAATTTTTGTCAAGTAGTACATCAAATAATTATCCTTGTTTATTTAAAAGCAAAATGTGAACTTCGAAAATTATTTTCATTAAAGTGTGTGTCTTGCTTATTTATTTTGTCTTATTGGTTAATTACTTATCAATAAGACTTTCTTTTTTAAAATGAAAATTTAAACTAACAGCTAAATATATCTGCCTAGAGGTCCAATGTATATGATTTAAAGAAAAAAATTACCAAAAATAGTATGAATTCCATTTTCATGATAGATGGCAAGTTGTGGGGTTAAAAGATGTACGTTGCTAAGAAGAAACCAACTTTTTCAAAGAGTCATACCGTGAAATGTTTTCAAATTTCCTGAACTGCAAACTCCATCCATTGCTCGGTACGATCCACTTCAATGTATGCCCTAATTTGCTTATCGTTTAACATAACCATGTGGGAAAAGCAATATGAAAATGAAACTGTCGAACACTAACACAAGTTAAACGTGTAATTTTTATACTTGCATAAAAACATGAAAAGCTTTTTCAAAGGAAGAAAGAAAGAAAAAGAGGTTAAAATAAAACACACAAGTGCAGAATATTTGACAAAATACCATGAATTAAGACACATGAAAAGTTTTATACCCTATATATATATATATATTGTTGGACATTTGGGCTTTGCACCCATGATGGTCCAGCCCAACAAAAGTAAAGTAATTATCTTGATAATTTAATTTGGATTAAATTAACAAGGATAATAAGAGATAATTTCTTGATAAAATTCTTGGGAATTAAATCAGAAATTATTTAGGTAGTATTCAAGTGGAATACAACCTCTCTAATATAAAAGGAGAAAAACTACGTTAGTTTTTTACTTCACTTTTTTCATCAGAAAATTGATAGTTCTCCACAAACAAAAGTTTCTCCCTCCATTGTTAAGAAGAAGGTTTTTGCACTGTGACGAGTGAGGCTTCTGCTCATCTCCGTAGTAGAAGTCCACCATAAGTATCGAAAATTAGGGGTGTAATCGAGCCGAGCCGAGCCGAACATCTCAATACTCGAGCTCGAGCTCGACTGAAAATATTGAGCTCGAGCTTTGTTTTTGGTACCACTACTAGAAATCTATGCCTATAGCGACGTACGACAATTGCGACATACAAATACGTCGCATAAAGTGCTTTCTGCGACTAACTTTGCGACATACTTGCGACAGACATAAGATTATGGAAATCCTATGCAACTTTTGGCAAGTGCGACAGCATAAGCGACATACTTGCGACATACTTGCGATAAAATTGTTGTTTGTCGCATTAGAAGTCGCAAATGCCTTGGCGGGAAATAATTTTGGTGCGCGGGAATCTATGCGACATACATTTTCTTGTCGCAAATGGTAATTTTTTACGCGGGTTAAAATGATACATATATGCGACATACTTTGCAACAGTCGAGCGACATACAATTAATTTTATTTAAAAATTGTTAAAAATTTTATCCAACTGCGACGTACACTGGGTCGCAAAAGCGAATAAGTGTATGTCGCAGTTGAGAAAATAACCCTAACATAATAATCCCTTTCTCAGCGCCGCACCTCATCCCCACCCAAGTCTCCAGCCAAAATTTCACGGCATCTCTTCCTCCTCTTTGCTAATTCGGCCAAACCATGACCAAATTTTCATAGATTCACCTTTAAAAGAAGAAACCCATTAATTAAATACTCAGATTTTCATAGAAACCCATTAAAATACAAAGGCTCTCGCTCGTCTCCTCTCCTCTCCTCTCCTTATAGATACTTTCATCTCTGTCGGTTAGGGTGCGATGAGCAGTTCGGGTTTCCCTCGGAAAGTTTCAGGTATGGGTCTCTTTGTTCTTTGTTCTTTTGATTTCTTTTTCATCTCTGTCGGGCTTCTCTCGGGCTTGGGTTTCTCTTTCCTTTCCCTCTCTGGGTCGGCAGAAATTTGCCAAAATGTTTATGATGGCAAGTGAATGAATGAAATTGAATGCCACAATAAAGAAATTTTGAAAAAAAAGAAAAAAAAATAGTCGTGTCCAAGTCCTAGAGATATAGTAGTAGCTGGTATTAGTTCTTGGAAAATTGATTATAAAATTTGATATGGGAATTGGTGAGAGATAGTGACTAGTGAATGAGTCCTTTAGCTGTCCAAATTAATATTAATAATAACTTTAACTTGATTTCTCAGCATGCACTTGAGTTTTGTGAGTAATCTCTGATGCTTTTCTAATTTGTTGCTGCCATTTTCTTTTCTCATAGTCTATATATATAGTCTGTGTTAGTTTTTACCATTAAATATATATAGGCTCAAGAGAGTCACTTAACCATTCTGTCTTGACTTTTAGCTGAGGATTCCTGCAGTTTCCTGGTGAACTGGTTTGAAAGATTTCCTGGTGACTTTTATAATAATCCCTCTGTTTTTTTCTTTTTTTCTATATATAATCATTGATTATTTTTCTATTATTACTTGTCTTGCAAGCCATTACGTGCCCCAAATAGCAGAGCTTGTTTTTTATAGGAACAAGGATGGAACTAAATACCCATTCATCAATCTCAAAGGCTTCATAGTAGGAAATTAAGAATAAGATATATATAGGTTAGTTATTAGGGACTGTACTATGTTCAAATATATATAGGTTAGTTATTCAATAATTATTATTTATTAAGTTAAGAATAAGATAAGAATAAGAAAAAAATATTGAATTTTTAAATTAACTAATGGCATATGCTAGCTGCCTTTATATGAAAATTTCAGGTAACTTTTATAGTAGTTTAGCCTGCAGCTGTCCTTTTCTTTTCCTCTAACTTTTATAGTAAATTTTATAGCCCAGAAGTGATTGGAAAAATAATAGAAGTTGCTAGTATTACACTAGTGATTAATTCACTGCAAAAGTTTAGTAGAGTAATGTTGTTGATATTTGCTTCTTTCTCTTTGCTTAGTTATGTTTCCCTTCAGTTTAGTGGAGTAATGTTGTTTGATAGTTGCCTTGATAATGATATTATAAATTGTATATGTTTGATGATATGGATAGTCAAGGAAACTGAAGGACACTTAACATATCTATTACACACGATCACTTTTATATGAAAATTTCAGGTAACTGAAAATCTATGAACTCTTAGTCTTTGCACCTGGTCTTGCGGTTTAGCTTTCAAAAAATGTGGCCTCTGCTGTATGTTTGCTCTAACATCTTTTTCTTTTTGAGAATTATTAATGTGGAAGTTTAGTCAATAATGTAGGAGGTTCTCCTGAAAGTGTATGGACAATTTCTTTAGTAGGATTTATTATAGTGAAAAATTAGTAACTAGTCTGATGAAAATTGTTGTGAAGCATCACATACATTCTCTATGGTACTCTTCTGCACACCTTATTTGTTTGTGTCATCATCTTTATCTGTCTCATTTGCCCTGTCTGTTTCCTCAATTTATTGTGACCTTTTTATTTAGAAAATATAAATTTAAAGTGTTCTGAACTCAAAACTCTGAGAAGTGCAAATGTTTGCTTCTCTTAAATGTTCTTGCAGTCTGAATTCCTTATTTCTCTTAATACAGTTTCTGTTATCCTTTCAGAGCTTTTCAAGTTATGGAGAGGTATTAGAGGAGTTTGGACTTTGGAGATCCCCATAACTCACGAAACTTGATGAAGGCAAGGTAACTCTATGCTTTTGGTGGGTTTGTTTCTATAAAAATATGTCTTTTGTTGTACAAGTTTTCATGTCTCATTACCTGTTGTGTATCATTTGTTCTGTTGAATTCCAAATAACCAATTGAAAGTATTTCACCACGTTCTTAACAGATACTCGATCTGGTATTTTCTTCTGTGGCTCTTTCCATAAAGGAGCTTAAATAATTTAATTGCAGGTAACTCCTCCAACTAACTGATTCTTATTACTAATGGGCTATGCCAGGTATGTTAAGTATTAGTGCAGCATTACAATTAGAACAAATTTTGTAACTTGAACAAATACTTCTCTGTCTGGTCTATTGACATCATGACATGTGCAACTAAGGCTAACACTGATGTTTCTCTGATTAGTACTGAAAGTTGTCTTTATTCCATAATACGAGAGGTAAATACTTTGCTTTTGGTATGTAGCCCTGTAATTGGAGCTCTTCAAATTGTGCACTTCATTCCATTCTGCCACTTGCTTTTTGAGGTATGCCTCATTACTTGCTTCCTGTAATTACTTTTGAGAAAATGCTGCAAATTTGAGTCAAGTATTTCTGGTTAGTGAAGTTTCCAATGCACCCAATTTATTAGGATTAGTAAGTCTATATTAAATCACAAGAAACCTGCCTTCCTCATTAACTCTCTTTCATTTTCAAAACACTCTGACACCTTTCAATTCTCATACC